>JAPFBE010000210.1:0-88646 GCA_034336665.1 Luscinia megarhynchos | reverse complement strand
CTGCCATATTGTTTCTTAGGATTTGTGGATTTTTGGGAATTTTTGGATTTTGAGGTTTTTGGAGTTTTTGGGATGGTTTTTGGGATTTCTGAGGTGGCGGACGCTAGATGAGAGCAACACCTCTGTGGTGCTCACAAACAGAGCTCTGAGGGATCGGGAAATGTTCAGGTTTAAGCAAATTGGGCCATTTTGGCCGCTTTTAGGATTTGATTTTTTGAAATTTTTGGATTTTTTAGAGGTTTTTTTTTGGAGTTTTTTGGGATGGTTTTTGGGATTTCTGGAGGCGCCGCTGGACGAAGTTCAACAACTGGTATGAAACACTCCTAACAAAAAAAAAATGGCCCCTGAAGGACGGGAAATGTTCGAGGTTTGGCAGAATTGGGGCCATTCAAATATTTAGGACTGTGGATTTTTTTGGAATTTTTGACTTTGAGGCTTTGTTTGGGGTGGTTTTTGGGATTCTCTGGGGTAGCAGCCACTGGATGAGTTCAACACCTGTGTGGTGTTTACAAACAGAGCCCTGAGGGAATTTGGGAATTGTTTGAGGTTTCAAGGCCATCTTTGGGTGGATTTTGGGCATCTTTGATGGGAATCCCTGTGGCTTGGCTTTTTTCGATTTTGGGGTGTTTTTGGGGTTGTTTAGAGGGAGCTTGGGGGTGCTGATCAGCTGGACGAAGTTCAACATTCAGTGTGGGGCTCCTCACAAACAGATTCCGAGGGATGTGGTGTCTGCCGAGGCCTGGGCACATTTGGGTGATTTTAAAGGCCTTTGGATAATTCGGGATCTGGGACTTCTTGACCTTTCGTAGATTCTGGCTGATTTTGAAGCCGGGATTTGAGCCAAAAATGGTGCCCCTCAGGAAATGTTCAAAGTGGAGTTCCTGAGTGGGTTTTGTGATCTTTTTTGCCTGCTTTGGTTTTCGGCTCTCGGCACTTTGGTGGTCTTGGGGTTTTGAGGTTTGGGCTGTTTTGAGGTTTTTGGCTTGGCTCTTTCTGCTCTGTTTGGTCTTTGTTGGCATGTTTCTTACTCTTGTTTGGAGATTTTCCTCCCATTTTTTCGGTTTTTATTTTTGAGGAATTTGTTTGGAGGTTTTGCTTGATTTTCGTTTGCTTCAGTTTGATTTTGTTGTTTTCCCTTTGTTTGTTTCGGTTTTTATTTTGTTCTTTTTGTTTTGGGTGTTTTTGCTTTCTTTTGTCTCGGGTTTATTTGGGGCCTCTTAGATGGCTTTTTGCTTTTGGTTTTTATTGGGGTTTTTTCTTTGTTTTTGGCTTTTTTGGGGTTCCTGACTTTCTTTTGCCCCCCAGATCCGAATTAGCTGTTGGTGGCGAAATGGTCAGTCCATCGAGATTGGGGCTCTGCCCACAACCCCAAATGTTTCTGGAGTACCCAGCAAACTATGACTAAACTTTGCCAGTGAGCCCCAAACCCCCCAAAAATCCCAAAAAGCACCTGGGAAAAGCACCAAAACTGAAAATCCCAAAATGGAAAAGCATCAAAACTGTGAAGAATTCCCGAAAAACTTGGGAAAAATCCCAAAAATCATCTGGGGAAAAATTCAAAATCCTGGGAAAAATTCCTGAAAATTTGGGAAAATCCCAAAACCACCTGGGAAGGCACCAAAACTAAAATTACCAAAATGCTGGGGAAAGGATCCCAAAAACATCTGGGAAAATCACCAAAACTTGGGAAAATCTTGAAAACTCGGGAAGAATCCTAAAAATCCTGGGAAAATCCCAAAACACCTTGGGAAAGCACTCAAAATCCTGGGAAAACTTAAAATCATCTGGGGAAAGCTTTAAAACTGTAAAAATCACCAAAAATCCTGGGAAAAAATTACCAAAATCCTGGGAAAAAAAATCTCAAAAACACCTGGGGAAAAGCACCAAAATTTGGGAAAAAAAGTCCCAAAAATCATCTGGGAAAGCATCAAAATCCTGGGAAAAATCCTGAAAATCCTGGGAAAAGTCCTAAAAACACCTGGAGAAGGCACCAAAATCCTGGGAAAAAATCCCAAAATCATCTGGGAAAGCCAAAAACTTGGGAAAAATCACCAAAACTTGGGAAAAATTACCAAAAATCCTGGGAAAAAAAAATCTCAAAAACACCTGGGAAAGCACCAAAAATCCTGGGAAAAAAAAATCCCAAAAATCATCTGGGAAAGCACCAAAATCTCCTGTGAAGAATTCCTGAAAGTCCTGGCAAAAATCCCAAAACACCTGGAGAAAAATCACCAGAGTCCTGGGAAAAATTCCTAAAAATCCTGGGAAAAATCCCAAAAACACCTTGAAAATCCCCCAAAAATCCGGCCAAAGCCCCAAAAATCCCAGAAAAGAAATCCTAAAATGCCTTTAAAATTTTGGGGAAAATCCCTAAAATCTCCCAAAATTCCCCAAAATTCCCCTCGAAAATGCCCAAATTTTGGGGAAATTCTAAAATCTCTGAAAATGTCCCCAAATTTTGGGGAAGATTTCTAAAATCTCCAGAAATTCCCCCAAAATCTCCAAAAATGCCCCAAAATTTAGGAAAACTTTTAAAGATTCAGAAAACTTCCAAAATTTTGAAAAACTTCCACAATCTCTAGTAATGCCCCAAAACCTGGGAAAAACTAAAATCTTCAGAAAACTCCCAAAATCTGCAGAATGCCCCAAAAATTTTGAGAAAATTTAAAATCTCTCCCAACAATTCCCCAAAATGTTTGGGAAAACTTTAAAATCTCCAGAAATGCCCCAAAATATTAAAACTCCCCAAAATCTCCTAAAAATGTTCCCAAAATGTCTGGGGAAAACTTCTAAAAACCAGAAAATGCCACAAAAATCTTCCAAAAATGCCCAAAATTTTTGAAAACTTTTAAAAATCTTCTTAGTATGCCCCAAAATTTTGAGAAAAATTTCAAATCAACACCCCTAGAATGTTTGGGAAAAACTTTTAAAAATCTCTCCTCAAAACGCAAAATTTCGCTCGGGAAAACTTCTAAAATCTTGGAGAAAAGTGCCCTCAAAAATTTAGGGAAACTCCCAAAATGTCCATAGGAATTCTCATAGAAAATTTTGGAGAAATTCCCGCAAATCTCTGAAAGTTCCCCAAAATCTCCTTAAAATGCCTCAAAAATTTTAGGGAAACACCCAAAATTTCCAGAAAATGCCCCAAAATCTCCCAAAATGCTCCTCCCAAAATGTTTGGGGAAAACTTTAAAATTTCCCTAAAAATGTCCCAAAAATTTTGGGAAAACTTCTGCAAATCTTGGAGAAATGCAAAATTTTGGGGAAACTCCCAAAATCTCAAAAATGCCCCAAAAATTCAAGGAAACTCCTAAAATCTCCTTCAAAAATGCCCCTGCAAATTCAGGAAACTCCCCAAATCTTCCAAAATGCCTCAAAATTTTAGGGAAAAACTTTTTAAAATCTCCAGAAAATGCCACAAAATCTTCCAAAAATGCCTCAAACTTTCGAAAAAACTTTTAAAATCTCCAGAAAATGCCCCAAAATTCCTTTGGGAAAACTTTTAAAATCTTCATAAAATGCCCCAAATATTTGGGAAACTCCCAAAATCTCCCTAAAATGCCCAAATTTGGTTCCCAGGGACCATCATGACGAGCTGCCAAGTGGATCCTGACCAACGGCAAGGGATCGCCGAGTACTCGCGAAGTTCGCCTGGACGGAGCTGCAGGTGCCCCAAAAATCCCCCAAAATCCACCCTAAAATCCACCTTGCACGCACCTCCAGACCCGCTTTACAGGCGACTCCACGGGGACCCCAGACACCCCAAAATCCCCAAAAATCTCCCCCAAAAAATCTTTCTCAGGTGCTTTTAGAAATTGGGATTTTTCCGTTTTTTTAATTTTGTCATTTTCCACTTCAAAAATTCTTCAAATTCACCCCAAAATTCCCTGCATTCACCCAATAGCACCCCCAGACCTGTCTGGCACTTCAAAACGGGGACCCCAGACACCTAAAAATCCCAAAATCCCCCTAAAAAATCTTCTTGTGTTTTTAGAAATTGGGATTTTTCTGTTTTTTAATTTCTTCTCATTTTCCACTTCCAGAATTCCCCCACCCACCCCAAAAATTCAAGCACCTATATGAGACCCCAGAATCTGCTCCAGGGACTCCCAAAAACGGGGGACCCACAGACACCTAAAATCCCAAAAAATCCCCCCAAAAAATTTTCTTATGCTTTAGAAATTGATTTTTCCGCTTTTTAATTTTGTCATTTTCCACTTCCCCAAAATTCTTCAAATTCAACTAAAATTCTCTTAAAATTCACCCAGAGCACTCCCCCAGAATCTGCGCTTTTCACAGGAACGCAAATTGGGGACCCCAGAAACCCCAAAAATCCCAAAAATCCTCATGTTGAAGAAGAAATTTGGCTATCACCCCCATTAAGTTTCTGATTTCTCAATCCCCAAAAATTCCCCACCCATCCAAAATTCACCCATCGACCCCCAGAATCTGCTTCAGGCACTCCCCAAAATTGGGGGACCCCCAGACACCCCAAATTCTCCCAAATCCAACCCAAATTTTGAGTGCCTCAAAACTCTAACCTCCTCGCTTGTCTCCCATCCCACCCTTTGTGACATTTTTGCGGGTTCCCTCTCCTCCTCCCTCCTGCTGAGCCGTCCCTCGATTTTTGGGATTTGTTTCTGGGTGCAGTGACCCTGGTGTCCTCGGCATGGTGGAGGGCGTAGTACCACTCGGCTGACCCGCTAAGGCCAACAACGCCTCTGCACTTCTCTGGACATCAACGGGTGGACCAAGGTGAGCCCCAAAAACAAATCATCCCAAAATCATCCTGCAAATCATCCCAAAATCCATCCCAAAACTGTCCTAAAACTCCCAAAATTCAACACAGAACTGACCCCAGAGAACCCCAAAACCCAAACGCTGCTCCCTGCACTTCTACATCAACGGGGTGGACCAAGGCGCAGCCCCAAAATTCATCCCAAAATCATCCCAAAAATCGTCCCAAAATCATCCCAAAAATCCATCCTCCCAAAACTGTCCCAAAATCCCCAAAAAATTCACCCCAGAACTGGCAGAGAACCCCTAAAACCCCAAACTGCTCCTGCACTTCTACATCAACGGGTGGACCCAAGGTGAGCCCCAAAAACCCCCTCTAAATCATCCCCAAAATCATCCCAAAATCATCCCAAAAATCATCCATAAAATCCATCCCTGAACTCAAGCACCCAAAAACTCCCTAAAACCACCCCCAAAATCCATCCTTGAAACTGACCCTTCAAAAATCGGAACTGCTCCTGCACTCTCTACATCAACGGGCGACCAAGGTGAGCCCTAAAACCCCAAAATCATCCCAAAAATCATCCCAAAATCATCCCAAAAATCCATCCCTGAACTCACCCTAAAATCCCCCAAAAATTCACCCCAGAACTGGAGCCTCCAAACCACCCCTAAAACCCCAAAACAAAAACAAAACCCCAAAACCCTAAAAACAAAACTGCTCCTCTAGCACTTACATCACACTGGGTGGACCAAGGTGGAGCCCCAAAACCCCAAAAATCATCCCAAAATCATCCCAAAAATCATCCCAAAAATCCATCCCTGAACTCCACCCAAAATCCCCCAAAAATTCACTCCCAGAACTGAGCCCAAACCACCCCCAAAACCCCAAAACCCCAAAAACCTAAAAACCCCAAACTGCTCCCTGCACTTTACATCAACGGGTGGACCAAGGTGAGCCCCAAAACCCAAAATCCATCCCAAAAATCATCCCAAAATCCCTCAGCCCCAAACTGTCCCAAAATCCCCCAAAAATTCAATTCCCAGAACTGACCCCAAGACACTCCAAAACCCCAAATCCATCCCTGAACTGACCCCAAAATCCCTAAAACTGCCCCCAAAATTCATCCCAGAACTCCGACCCTCGAAATCACCCCAAAAATCCATCCCAGAACTGTCCCAAAATCCCCCAAAAATTCATCCCAGAACTGACCCTAAGCCACCCTAAAAACCCTAAAATCGGGCAAAACTGTTCCTGCCCCTAAAAACCCTGCAAACCCATCCCAAAAATCCACCCCAGAACTGGACCTCAAAATCTCTCAAAATTACCCCCAAATTCTTTACCCCAAAACCCCCAAACTGTCCCTCCATGTCCCTGGTGCCACCTCAGCACGGTGTCCCCTAGCTGTCCCCACGGTGTCCCCAGTGCCACCACCACGCCCCCCAGTGCCACCAGTGCCATGTCCCCAGGGTGCCACCACCAGTGTCACCATTGCCATGTCCCCAGTGCCACCACAGCTGACAAGTCCCCCGGTGTCAGCCTACCCATGTCCCCAGTGCCACCTGTAGTGCCATGTCCCCAGTGCCACCATCACCATGTCCCCAGTGCCACCGAAGTGCCACCACTGCCATGTCCCCTGGTGCCACCACTGCCATGTCCCCAGTGCCACCATCACCATGTCCCCAGTGCCACCAGTGCCACTCTACCGCCATGTCCCTTGGTGCCACTCAGTGCCATGTCCCCAGTGTGCCACCACAACGGTGTCCCCAGTGCCACCACCATGTCCCCAGTGCCACACCAGTGTCATAGTCTCCAGTGCCACCATCACTTTTGTGGGAGTGCCACCGCTGCCATGTCCCCACCACCGCCATGTCCCCAGTGCCACCAGTGCCATGTCCCCAGTGCCACCAGTGTCACCATTGCCATGTCCCCAGTGCCACCACAGCGATGTCCCCCGGGTGTCACCACCATGTCCCCAGTGCCACCAGTGCCATGTCCCCAGTGCCACCAGTGCCAGCTCACTGCCATGTCCCTGGTGCCACCACTGCCATGTCCCCAGTGCCACCATCACCATGTCCCCAGTGCCACCAGTGCCACCCACTGCCATGTCCCTGGTGCCACTGCCATGTCCCCAGTGCCACCATCACTCATGTCCCCAGTGCCACCAGTGCCACCACTGCCATAGTCCCCCACCACGCTGCGGTCCCCAATGCCACCAGCCATGTCCCCAGTGCCACCACTGCCATGTCCCCACCACCACCATGTCCCCAGTGCCACCACAGCAATGTCCCCAGTGCCACCACAGTACCATGTCCCCACCCCTGTGTCGTCCCCAATGCCACCAGCCATGTCCCCAGTGCCACCACTGCCATGTCCCCCACCAGTGCTTCGCGGTTCCCGGTGCCACTAGTGCCATGTCCCCGTGCCACCACTGCCATGTCCCCACCCAGTGCTGTGTCCCCGTGCCACCCCTGCCGCGGTCCCCAGTGCCACCACTGCCATGTCCCCAGTGCCACCACTGCCATGTCCCCAGTGCCACCAGTGCCGCGGTCCCCAGTGCCACTCAGTGCCATGTCCTCGGTGCCACCACTGCCATGTCCCCACCAGTGCCGCGTGGTCCCCGGGTGCCACCCCAAGCCGCGGTCCCCAGTGCCACCACTGCCATGTCCCCAGTGCCACCAGTGCCGCGGTCCCCAGTGCCACCAGTGCCATGTCCCTCGGGTGCCACCACTGCCATGTCCCCAGTGCCACCACACTGCCATGTCCCCAGTGCCACCAGTGTGCCGTATGGTCCCCAGTGCCACCAGTGCCATAGTCCTCGGTGCCACCACTGCCATGTCCCCAGTAGTGCTGCGGTTCCTCGTGCCACTCTGCCGTGGTTCCCCAGTGTCACTCAGTGCCGTGGTCCCCGTGCCACCGTCGCAGGTCCCTCGTTTGTTCCCCGCAGGCGCGGGCTACCACGCTGACGCACAAGTAGCAGGTGTACGGGCGTGGTGGACCTGTACGGATGGTCAGCTAAGGTGACCATCGCACAACCACAACCACAGCGACCGCTCATGCCGCGAACAACGCTCATCCTGCGCCTCTGCCTCTCGAGGGCTGCCTGGGACCGCCATGCCGCTCGCCTGCCACCGCCTCCGCCACCGCCCCTGCCACCGCTGCCATCAAGGGCCACCGGCTCGCCCCGCTTCTGCTCTTCCACCCCAACCGCGCCAGAAGGCGGCCGTGGGTCAACGAGGGCCGGACTCAGCGCCAAGGGCCGCAGTGAGTGACCGCGGGAGGGGGTTGGGGACACTGGGGGATTGGGGACATGGGGGGATTGGGACACTGGGGACACTGGGGATTGGGGGACACTGGGGACATTGGGGAGATTGAGGACTTTGGGGACTTTGGGGTCATCGAGGGCCGGATGACATGCCAGGTCTGCAGTGAGTGACCGAGGGAGGGGGTTGGGGACACTGGGGACATTGGGGACATTAAGGGATTGGGGACACTGGGGATTGGGACACTGGGGATTGGGGGACACTGGGGACATAGAGGACCTTGGGGGGATTGGGGACACTAGGGGATTGGAGACATTGGGGGACACTGAGGACATTGAGGGACACTGGGGACATTGGGGGGTTGGGGACACTGGGCACATTGGGGACTTTGGGGACACTGGGGACACTGGGGATTGGGGGGACACTGGGGACATTGGGGAGATTGAGGACATTGGGGACTTTGGGGACTTTGGGGTCATCGAGGGCCGGATGGCGCTGTGGCTGCAGTGAGTGACCACGTGGTCTTGGGGGGATTGGGGACATTGGAGGGACTGGGGACACTGGAAACACTGGGGACATTTGGGGACATTGGGGACATCAGAGGGTTGGGGTCAGCAAGAGACACACTGTGCTGCTGTGTCCCCAGTGTCCCCACAGTGACACTGCTGTCCCAATGTCCCCAATGTCCCCAGTGTCCCCAATGTCCCCAGGGCCACAGATGACTTTAACCACGGGCTCGGGGACAACGAGCTGTCCCTGTGCCCCTGTGTCCCTGTGTCCCTGTGTCCCTGTGTCCCTGTGCCCCTGTGTCCCTGTGTCCCTGTGTCACTGTGTCCCTGTGTCACTGTGTCCCTGTCCCCAATGTCCACAGTGCCACGGATGACTTTAACCACGGCGTGGTGCTGAGCGCGCGCCCGCTCGGGGACAACGAGCTGTCCCTGTGTCCCTGTGTCACGGCAGTGTCACTGTGTCACTGTGTCCCTGTGTCACTGTGCCCCTGTGTCACTGCAGTGTCACTGTGCCCCTGTGTCACTGTGTCCCTGTGTCCTTGTGTCCCTGTGTCCCTGTGTAACTGTGTCACTGTGTCACTGTGTCACTGTGTCTCTGCAGTGTCACTGTGCCCCTGTGTCCCTGTGTCCCTGTGTCACTGCAGTGTCACTGTGTCACTGTGTCACTGCAGTGTCACTGTGTCACTGTGTCACTGTGTCCCTGCAGTGTCAATGTGTCACTGTGTCCCTGTGTCCCTGCAGTGCCCCTGTGTCACTGTGTCCCTGTCCCCCGTCACAGTGCCACGGATGACTTTTAACCACGGCGTGGTGCTGAGCTGCCCCTCGGGACAACGTAGCTGTCCCTGTGTCCCTGTGTCACTGCAGTGTCCCTGTGTCCCTGTGTCACTGCAGTGTCACTGTGTCACTGTGCCCCTGTGTTCCTGTGTCCCTGCAGTGTCCTTGTGTCCCTGTGTCCCCGTGTGTCCCTGTGCCCCTGTGTCACTGTGTCCCTGTGTCCCTGCAGTGTCCCTGTGTCCCTGTGTCCCTGTGTCACTGTGTCACTGTGTCCCTGTGTCCCTGTGTCCCTGTGTCACTGTGTGTGTCACTGTGTCACTGTCCCCAATGTCCCCAGTGCCACCGGATGACTTTTAACCACGGGCGTGGTGCTGAGCTGCCACCGCCGGGGACAACGAAAGGTCCCTGTGTCCCTGTGTCACTGCAGTGTCCCTGTGTCCCTGTGTCACTGCAGTGTCCCTGTGTCACTGTGCCCCCTGTGTCACTGTGTCCCTGCAGTGTCCCTGTGTCACTGTGTCCCTGTGTCACTGTGTCCCTGTCCCCAATGTCCCCAGTGCCACGGATGACTTCAACCACGGCGTGGTGCTGAGCGCGCGGCCCCTCGGGGACAACGAGCTGTCCCTGTGTCACTGTGTCCCTGCAGTGTCACTCGTGTCACTGTGTCACTGTGTCCCTGTGTCCCCTGCAGTGTCACTCTGTCAGTGTGCCCCTGTGTCACTGTGTCCCTGCAGTGTCACTGTGTCACCGTGTCCCTGTGCCACTGTGTCACTGTGTCCTTGTGTCCCTGTGTAACTGTGTCACTCTGTCACTGCAGTGTCACTTTGTCCCTGTGTCCCTGTGCCCCTGTGTCACTGTGTCCCTGTGTCCCTGCAGTGTCACTGTGTCACTGTGTCCCCTGTCCCCCTGTCACAGTGCCACTGGATGACTTTAACCACGGCGTGGTGCTGAGCTGCTGCCCCTCAGGGACAACGAGCTGTCCCTGTGTCCCTGTGTCCCTGCAGTGTCCCTGTGTCCCTGTGTCACTGCAGTGTCACTGTGTCACTGTGCCCCTGTGTTCCTGTGTCCCTGCAGTGTCCTTTGTGTCCCTGTGTCCCTGTGTCCCTGTGCCCCTGTGTCACTGTGTCCCTGTGTCCCTGCAGTGTCCCTGTGTCACTGTGTCCCTGTCCCCTGTCACAGTGCCACGGATGACTTTAACCACGGCGTGGTGCTGAGCGCGCGGCCCCTCGGGGACAACGAGCTGTTCCAGGTGCGGCTGGACAAGATGGTGGACAAGTGGGCGGGGTCCATCGAGATCGGCGTCACCACGCACAACCCGGCCTACCTGCAGCTGCCGTCCACCATGACCAACCTGCGCTCAGGTGAGCCCTGTGTGCCACCTGTGTGCCACCTGTGTGTCACCTGTGTCACCTCTGTGTCACCTGTGTGTCACCTGTGTCACCTGTGTGTCACCTGTGTGCCGCCTGTGTCACCTGTGTGCCACCATCCCATCCCCCACCATGACCAACCCAAGCCAGGTGAGCCCCCTGTGTGCCACCTGTGTCACCTGTGTCACCTCTGTGTCACCTGTGTCACCTGTATCACCTGTGTGTCGCCTGTGTCACCTGTGTGTCACCATCCCATCCCCACCATGACCAACCTGTGCTCAGGTGAGCCCCCTGTGTGCCACCTGTGTGCCACCTGTGTGTCACCTGTGTCACCTCTGTGTCACCTGTGTGCCACCCGTGTGACCTCAGCATCATCTGTGTGTCACCTGTATCACCTGTGTGTCACCTGTGTGACCTCAGCGCCACCTGTGTGTCACCTGTGTGCCACCATCCCAACCCCACCATGACCAACCTGCACTCAGGTGTGTCTCCCCTGTCACCCTCAGTGTCACCTCAGTGTCACCTGTGTCACTTGTGCCACCTCAGTGTAAACTCAGGTCCCCAGTCCCCCTCTAATGTCCCCAGTGTCCCCAATGTCCCCTAATGTCCCCTAAATGTCCCAAATGTCCCCAGTGTCCCCAATGTCCCCACATCCCCAGTGTCCCCAATGTCCCCTAATGTCCCCAGTGTCCCCCAATGTCCCCTAATGTCCCTCAGTGTCCCCTAATATCCCCAGTGTCCTCTAATGTCCCCTAATGTCCCCTAATGTCCCCTAGTGTCCCTAATGTCCCCACGTCCCCAGTGTCCCCAATATCCCCAGTGTCCCCAATGTCCCCAATGTCCCCAATGTCCCCAGTGTCCCCAATGTCCCCAAATGTCCCCAATGTCCCCAGTGTCCCCTAATGTCCCCAATGTCCCCCAATGTCCCCAGTGTCCCCTAATATCCCCAGTGTCCCTAATGTCCCCTAATGTCCCCAGTCCCCCCAATGTCCCCCTAATCGTCCCCTAATGTCCCCTCAATGTCCCCTAAATGTCTCTAGTGTCCCTTAATGTCCCTAATATCCCTAGGGTCCCAATGTCTCTAATGTCCCCAATGTCCCCCAATGGTGTCTCAAATGTCTCTCAATGTCCCCTAATGTCTCTTAATGTCTCTAAATGTCCCCTAGTGTTCCTTAATGTCCCCCAATGTCTCCAATGTCCCCACGTCCCCTAATGTCCCTAATGTCCCCACGTCCCCAGGCACGTGGATGATGACCGCAACGCGCCATGCACAACGGCACCACCGTGCTGGACGAGTACGCCACAACCCTCGACCGTCAAGGTGGGGACAGGCCCGGGGGTAGGTAGGGGCCTGGGGCGCCGCCCGCCCCCGGTGACAGCGCCAGCCCCGGGGACAGGCGGGGACACGGTATGCAGTAGCGAGGGAGGACGGGACGCTGCACTTCTTCACAACGGGCCGCAGAGGGCCCGGCCGCCTGAACGCGCCAGCCTAACGCACGCTGCGTGGTGGACCTGTAATGGCAGGCGCGAGGCCACCATCGCGGGAGGAGGGAGGTGGGTGACAGTGGGGACACTGGGACACTGGGGACATTGGGGACATTGGGGACATTGGGAGCAGTGGGGACATTGGGGCAGGACAGGACTCCGTAATGGCAGCAGGCGAGGCCACCATCGTGGAGGAGGGAGGTGGGTGACACCTCTGGGGACACTGGGGACACTGGGGACAGTGGGGGGACTGGGGGGTATTGGGGACATTCAGGGATTGGGGATATTGGGGGATTGGGGACAGGACAGGACCTGTAATGGGCAGGCGGGCGAGGCCACCATCGTGGAGGAGGGAGGTGGGTGACAGTGGGGGACACTGGGGACACTGGGGACATTGGGGACATTGGGGACATTGGGGGACATTGGGAGCAGTGGGGACATTGGGGCAGGACAGGACTCTGTACGTGGCAGGCGGGCGCAGGCCACCACTCGTGGAGGAGGGAGGTGGGTGACAGTGGGGACACTGGGGACACTGGGGACATTGGGGACATTGGGGACATTGGGAGCAGTGGGGACATTGGGGCAGGACAGGACCTGTAATGGGCAGGCGGGCGAGGCCACCATCGTGGAGGAGGGAGGTGGGGTGACAGTGGGGACACTGGGGACACTGGGGACACTGGGGACATTGGGGACATTGGGGATAATGGGGACAGTGGGGACAGGACAGGACCTGTGCACGGGCAGGCGAGGCCACCATCGTGGGAGGAGGGAGGTGGGTGACACCCCTGGGGACACTGGGGACACTGGGGACATCCAGGACACTGGGGACACTGGGGACACTGGGGACATTGGGGACATTGGGGATAATGGGGACAGTGGGGACAGGACAGGACCTGTAACGGGCAGGCAGCACAGGCCACCATCGTGGAGGAGGGAGGTGGGTGACAGCAGGGGACACTGGGGACACTGGGGACATTCAGGGATTGGGGACATTGGGGGATTGGGGCAGTGGGGACACTGGGGACATTGGGGACAATGAAAGCATCAAGGACATTGGGGACATTTAAACCATTGGGGACACTGAGGGACACTGGGGGACACTGGGGGACATTGGGGGATGGGGGATGTTGGGGACATTGGGGGACACTGAGGACATTGGGAGACACTGGGGACATGGGGAGACATTTGGCTTATTTGGGACATTGGGAGAATTTGGGTTCCTGGGGACATTGGGGGGATTGGGAACATTTGGGACACTGTGTGGCTTTGAGGACACGTTTGGGGACATCCCCGTCTCCCCCACGCCCTGCGTGGTCCCCAGAGGTGGCGGCTCTGCCCGGGGAGGGCTCGGAGGGTGACAGCGTCGGGGACAGCGCCGAGAGCAGCCCGGGGGCGTCGCCCAGCGACCTGCGCTTCCACCGGCTGCACGGCGCCAACGCCGTCATCACCAACGGCGGCCGCACGGCGCTGCGCCAGAACTGCCGCTCCGAGTTCAACGACGCCATCGTCATCTCCAACCGGTGAGCGCCCCCGAAATATCCCAAAATAGACAAAAATCCCAAAAAAATCCCGGGGAAAATCCGCCCAGGAATCGTGAAATTCCAAATAAACCCCGTTAAAATCACCCAATCCCAACCCTAAAGAATGGCTGCTCCGAGTTCAATGACGCCATCGTCATCTCCAACCGGTGAGGGAGCCCAAAATATCCCAAAATAGCCAAAAATCAGAGAATTCCCAAAAAAATTCTGGGGAAAATCCACCCAGGAATCGCCAAATCCCAAAAAAAACCTGCTAAAATCACCCAATTGCACCCCAGACCCCAAATCCCCAAATTGTGGCAGAGCTGCCGCTCCGAGTTCAATGATGCCATCGTCATCTCCAACCGGTGAGCGCGCCCGAAATCGGGGAATTCCCAAAAAAATCCCGGGGAAAATCCGCCCAGGAATCACCAAATCCCAAAAAAACCTGTTAAAATCACCCAATCCCAACCCTAAAGAATGGCTGCTCCGAGTTCAGCAACACCATCGTCATCTCCAACCGGTGAGGGAAATTAAAATATCCCAAAATAGCCAAAAATCCCAAAAAAATCCCGGGGAAAATCCGCCCAGGAATCGCCAAATTCCAAAAAAACCCCGTTAAAATCACCCAATCCCAACCCTAAAGAATGGCTGCTCCGAGTTCAGCGACGCCATCGTCATTTCCAACTTGTGAGGGAGCCCAAAATATCCCAAAATAGCCAAAAATCAGGGAATTCCCAAAAAAATTCTGGGGAAAATCCACCCAGGAATCACCAAATCGCAAAAAACCCCCGTTAAAATCACCAAAACTCAACCTAAACCTAACCCTCTAAATTGTGGTGCAGAGCTGCCGGGCCCGAAGTTCAACGACGCCATCGCCATCTCCAACCGTGAAGGAGCCCAAAATATCCCAAAATAGCCAAAATCCCAAAAAATCCCGGGAAAAATCCTAGCCCAGGAATCGCGAAAATCACAAAAAACGGTTAAAATCACTCCAATCCCAACCCTAAGGGAATGGTTGCTCCGGAGTTCAATGACGCATCGCCATCTCCAACCGTGAGGGAGCCCAAAATATCCCAAAATAGCCAAAATCAGAGAATTCCCAAAAAATTTCTGGGGAAAATCCACCCAGGAATCGCCAAATCCCAAAAAACCTGCTAAAATCACCCAATTGCACCCCAGACCCCAAATCCCCAAATTGTGGCAGAGCTGCCGCTCCGAGTTCAACGACGCCATCGTCATCTCCAACCGGTGAGGGAGCCCAAAATATCCCAAAACAGCCAAAAATCCCAAAAAAATCCCGGGGAAAATCCACCCAGGAATCACCAAATCCCAAAAAAACCTGTTAAAATCACCCAATCCCAACCCTAAAGAATGGCTGCTCCGAGTTCAGCAACACCATCGTCATCTCCAACCGGTGAGGGAAATTAAAATATCCCAAAACGGACAAAAATCCCAAAAAAATCCCGGGGAAAATCTGCCCAGGAATCGCCAAATCCCAAAAAAACCCCGTTAAAATCACCCAATCCCAACCCTAAAGAATGGCTGCTCCGAGTTCAATGACGCCATCGTCATTTCCAACTTGTGAGGGAGCCCAAAATATCCCAAAATAGCCAAAAATCAGGGAATTCCCAAAAAAATTCTGGGGAAAATCCACCCAGGAATCACCAAATCGCAAAAAACCCCCGTTAAAATCACCAAAACTCAACCTAAACCCAACCCCAAATTGTGGCAGAGCTGCCGCTCCGAGTTCAGCGACGCCATCGTCATTTCCAACCGGTGAGGGAGCCCAAAATATCCCAAAATAGCCAAAAATCCCAAAAAAATCCCGGGGAAAATCCGCCCAGGAATCGCCAAATCACAAAAAAAACGGTTAAAATCACCCAATCCCAACCCTAAAGAATGGCTGCTCCGAGTTCAATGACGCCATCGTCATCTCCAACCGTGAGGGAGCCCAAAATATCCCAAAATAGCCAAAAATCAGGGAATTCCCAAAAATCCCGGGAAAAATCCGCCCCAGGAATCAGCCTACAATCCCAAAAAAAACCTGCTAAAATCACCCAATTGCACCCCAAACCCCAAATCCAGCCCCAAATTGTGGCAGAGCTGCCGCTCCGAGTTCAACGACGCCATCGTCATCTCCAACCGGTGAGGGAGCCCAAAATATCCCAAAATAGCCAAAAATCCCAAAAAAATCCCGGGGAAAATCCGCCCAGGAATCACCAAATCCCAAAAAAACCCCGTTAAAATCACCCAATCCCAACCCTAAGGAATGGCTGCTCCGAGTTCAATGACGCCATCGTCATCTCCAACCGGTGAGGGAGCCCAAAATATCCCAAAATAGCCAAAAATCCCAAAAAAATCCGGGGGAAAATCCGCCCAGGAATCGCCCAATCCCAAAAAAAACCTGCTAAAATCACCCAATTGCACCCCAAACCCCAAATCCAGCCCCAAATTGTGGCAGAGCTGCCGCTCCGAGTTCAACGACGCCATCGTCATCTCCAACCGGTGAGGGAGGCCGAAATATCCCAAAATAGCCAAAAATCCCAAAAAAATCCCGGGGAAAATCCGCCCAGGAATCGCCCAATCCCAAAAAACCGAAAAAAACCCCATTAAAATCACGGGGGGGGTCCCATTTTTGGGGTAATTTTGGGTTACTTTGCAATTTTTGAGTTAATTTTGGATTATTTTCCCATTTCTGGATTAATTTTCGGTTATTTTCCCTTTTTTGGGTTAATTTTGGGCTCTTTTCCCCGTTTTGGGGTTAATTTTGGGTTATTTCCCAATTTTTGGGTTAATTTTGGGTTGTTTTCCCATTTCTGGGTTAATTTTGGGTTGTTTTCCCCGTTTTTGGGTTAATTTTGGGTTGTTTTCCCCGTTTTTGGGGTCCCAGGGCCCTGAGGGACGGGGAGCTGTTTGAGATCGTCATCCAGAAAATGGTGGATCGATGGTCGGGGTCCATCGAGGCCGGTGAGGGGACACTGGGGACATTTGGGGACATTTGGGGACACTGGGGGGCTTGGGGACATTGGGGACATTGGGGGACACTGGAGACATTGGGGATATTGAGGGGATTTGGGGACATTGGGGGACATTGGGGACAGTGGGGACACTGGGGACATTGGGGACACTGGGGGATTGGGGACACTGGGGGGATTGGGGACATTGGGGACACTGGGGACATTTGGGGACCTTTGGGGACACTGGGGGGCTTGGGGACATTGGGGACACTGGGGACAGTGGGGACATTGGGGACTTTGGGGACATTGGGGGATTGGGGACATTGGGGACACTGGGGACACTGGGGACATTGGGGATTGGGGACATTGGGGACACTGGGGACAGTGGGGACATTGGGGACATTGGGGACATTGGGGATATTGAGGGGATTTGGGGACATTGGGGACAGTGGGGGACAGTGGGGGATTGGGGACATTGGGGGATTGGGGACATTGGGGACATTTGGGGACAGTGGGGACACTGGGGACACTGGGGACATTGGGGACACTGGGGACACTGGGGACATTTAGGGGATTTGGGACAGCACTGGGGACATCGAGGCGTTGGGGACATTGGAAGGTATTTGGTGGCATGGAGGACGTTGAGGGGATTGGGGACATTGGGACACATTTGGGACACCGGGGGACATTTGGGGACATTTGGTGACAGAGGTGTCCCCGCCTGTCCCCAGGTGTCACCGCCATCCGCCCCGAGGACCTGGAGTTCCCCAACACCATGACAGACATCGACTACGACACCTGGATGCTCAGGTGGGGACACCTGGGGACACCTGGGGACAGCTGGGGACACCTGAGGGACAGCTGAGGGACAGCTGGGAACAGCTGGGGACAGCTGGGGACAGCTGGGGACACCCTCGGGGACAACTGGGGACAGCTGTGGGACAGCTGTGGGACAGCTGGGGACTCCTGAGGGACACCTGGGGGACACCTGGGGACAGCTGGGGACACCTGGGGACACCTGGGGACACCTGGGTCAGCTGGGGACTCCTGAGGGACACCTGGGGACACCTGAGGGGACACCTGGGAACAGCTGAGGACAGCTGGGGACACCTGGGGACAGCTGGGGACAGCTGTGGGACACCTGGGGACAGCTGGGGACACCTCGGGACACCTGGGGGACACCTGGGGACAGCTGGGGACAGCTGGGGACACCTGGGGACACCTGGGGACACCTGAGGGACACCTGGGGACACCTGGGGACAGCTGGGGACAGCTGGGGACAGCTGGGGACACCAGTGTCATCCCTCTTTGTCCCTCTTGTCCTGGGTGTCCCCAGGTGTCCCCAATGTCCCTAAGTGCTGCAATATGGGGGGCAGGGAGGTGTCACCTACGTCCCCCACGTGTCCCTTCTGTGTCACCTCCTGTCAGTTTTGTGTCCCCTCGTGTGCCCACAGTGCCCCCCAATGTCCCCAGAGTGTCCCCAGTGTCCCCCAATGACCCCAATGTCCCCAATAACCCCAAATGTCCCCCAATGTCCCAAATCCCCGGTGTCCCTAATGTCCCCAGTGTCCCCATGGCTGTGTCAGGGGCTGTGTCCCCAGTATCCCCAGTATCCCCAGTGTCCCCAACCCCCAGTGTCCCCAATGTCCCCAGTGTCCCCAATGTCCCCAGTGTCCCCAGTGTCCCCAATGTCCCCAGTGTCCCCATGGCTGTGTCAGGGCTGTGTCCCCAGTATCCCCAGTATCCCCAGTATCCCCAATGTCCCCAGTGTCTCAATGTCCCCAGTGTGTCCCCCAACCCCCCACTGTCCCCAATGTCATAGTGTCCCCAATGTCCCCATGTCCCCAATGTCCCCAATGTCTAATGTCCCCAGTGTCCCCAGTGTCCCCATGTCCCTGTCCCCAATCCCTCAGTGTCCCCAGTGTCCCCATGTCCCTGTCCCCAATCCCACAGTGTCCCCTAATGTCCCCAGTGTCCCCCATGTCCTGTCCCCAATCCCCACAGTGTCCCCGAATGTCCCCAGTGTCCCCATGTCCCTGTCCCCATGAGCGCGACGCCATCATGCAGGATGGGGAACACCATGCTATATAACTACGGCTGTGACTGTGCCTGTGTCCCTAGTGACTACCCCTAATGTACCCTATCAATGTCCCCAGTGTCCCCAATGTCCCCAGTGTCCCCAATGTCCCCATGTCCCTGTCCCTGTCCCTATAGCTGACGCGGCCATCATGCAGGGCCGAGAACACCATCGCTAATAACTACGGCTGTGACTGTAGGGGCCAGTGTCCCCAATGCCCTAGTGTCCCCTAGTGTCTTTAATCCCCAGTGTCCCCTCATGTCCCTGTCCCCATGTCCCCATGAGCGCAGCGGCCATCATGCAGGACGGGAACACCATGCCAACTAACTTCTGGCTGCTGACCTGGGCCAGCACGGGGTACAGTGGCGCATCGGGCATGATGCGACGGCGTGGCCGAGCTGCGCCTACTATCGACGGCGCCGACCAGGCTGGCCTGCTTCAGGGCTGTCACCGGGCACGGACACTGGGGACACTGGGGACACTGGGACTGACACTGGGGACACTGGGGGACACTGGGGACACTGGGGACACTGGGGAGCCGCGCTTTCACTTCATCGACGGGCGCCCGACCAGGGCGTGGCTCTGCCCGGGGCTGCCACCCGGTATGGGACAGTGGGGACACTGGGGACACTGGGGACACTGGGGACACTGGGGGAGCTGCGCGCTACTTCATCGACGGCACGACCAGGGCGTGGCCTGCCTCGGGGCTGCCACCCTGATGCACGGGACACTGGGGACACTGGGGACACTGGGGACAGACACTAGGGACACTGGGGACACTGGGGAGCTACTGCTACTTCATCGCAGCGCCGACCAGGGCGTGGCCCTGCTCTGGGGCTGCCACCGGCACGGGACACTGGGGACACTGGGGACACTGGGGACACTGGGGACACTGGGGACACTGGGGACAGACACTCAGACACTAGGGACAGTGGGGACACTGCGAACACTGGGGACAGTGGGGGGATTGGGGACATTGGGGACAGTGGGGGGATTGGGGACATTGGGGGATTGGGAACATTGGGGACATTGGGGACATTGGGGACAGTGGGGACATTGTCAGGGGACATTGGGGACAGTGGGGACATTGGGGGATTGGGGACATTGGGGACACTGGGGACATTGGGGACAGTGGGGACATTGGGGACATTGGGGACAGTGGGGACATTGGGGGATTGGGGACATTGGGGACACTGGGGACACTGGGGACATTGGGGGGATTGGGGGCATTGGGGGACCTGAGACTACACTGAGGTGACACAGGTGGCACACCAGTGATACAGGGTGTCACAAGTCACAGGTGACACGGGTGACACAGGTGACACAGGTGATAGGGTGACACAGGTGGCAGGTGACACACAGGTGATACAGGTGACACTGACACAGGTGACACTGAGGTCACACAGGTGATGCACAGGTGACAGGTGACACAGGTGACACAGCTGATAGATGACACAGGTGGCACAGGTGACACAGGTGACACACACAGGTGACAATGAGGTGACACAGGTGACACTGCGGTGACACAGGTGACAGAGGGTGACACAGGTGACACCCAGGTGACACAGGTGTCCTTGTCCCAGAGGTGTGCCTTGCGTGGTGGATCTCTATGGTCAGTGTGTCCAGGTGTCCCTGACCGGGCGCCACCGGCCCGGCCGACAACAGCCTGAACCCAGGGGCGGGGGCCGAGAGCCCGCCCCTCGCCAGGTGTGCTTGGGAGGGACTGGGATGGACTGGGAGGGACTGGGGAAACTGGGAGGGACTGGGGAAACTGGGAGGGACTGGGGGGGACTGGGAGGACTGGGATGGACTGGGAGGGACTGGGGGGGGACTGGAAGGGACTGGGATGGAGTGGGAGGGGATTGGGATGGACTGGGAGGGACTGGGGGGACTGGGATGGACTGGGAGGGGATTGGGATGGACTGGGAGGGACTGGGGGGCTGGGATGGACTGGGGGCTTGAACTGGGAGGGACTGGGGATGGACTGGGAGGGATTGTGTCATACTGGGGAGCACTGGGAGGTGCCCCCCCAATGTCTCCCCTCCCCTGATTGCGCCATCCCATGGCCACGCTCCACTGTCCACACCTACTGACCACCCACTGCCCACACCCACCGCCCACCCACTGCCCACACCCACTGCCCACACCCACTGCCCACACCCACTGCCCACCCACTGCCCACACCCACTGCCCACCCACTGACCACACCCACTGCCCACCCACTGCCCACACCCACTGCCCACACCCACTGACCACACCCACTGCCCACCCAGTGCCCACTGCCCACACCCACTGCCTACACCCAGTGACCACTGCCCACACCCACTGCCCACCCAGTGCCCCCGCCCGCTGCCCACACTCCCCGCCCCCGCCCGGCCAAGGCCAGCTGACCGCCCGCGCCCGCGAGCCCCGGGGCCGTGCCAGCGCTTCCACGGCCGCTGCGGCCAGAACGTGGCGCTGGCGGCCGAGGGCCTGGGGGCCGCGCGCGTGGCCGGCTACTGCCACGGGCTGGTCTTCAGCCGCTCCCACCTGCGGCCCGGAGAGCTCTTCGAGGTGGGCGGGGCCCGGGGGAGGGGAGGGCTGGGGAGGGGGGAAGCAGGGCGCTGTCGCTTTAAGAGAAGGGCTGTGGGCGGGGCTTAAAGGGGTGGGGAAACGCCCTTGAGTGGGTGTGGTCAGATGGGAAGTCCCGCCCCAGGGTGGGGGGAGGGAACTGGAAAATGGTGCTGTCTCTTTAAGAGAATGGGTGTGGGCGGGGCTTAAAGGGGTGGGGGTGAGTGGGTGTGGTCAGATGGGAAGCCCCGCCCCCAGCATGGGGGAGGGAACCGGAAAAGGGCGCTGTCGCTTTAAGAGAATGGCTGTGGCCGCTGTGGGCGGGGCTTAAAGGGGTGGGGGAAACGCCCTTGAGTGGGTGTGGTCAGATGGGAAGCCCCGCCCCCAGGGTGGGGGAGGGAACTGGAAAAGGGCGCTGTCTCTTTAAGAGAATGGGTGTGGCCGCTGTGGGCGGGGCTAAAAGGGATGGGGGTTGGGGGAAACGCCCACAAATGGGTGTGGCCAGCTGGGAAGTCCCGCCCCCGGGGGGAACAATAAGAGGGCGCTGTCTCTTTAAGAGAATGGGTGTGGTCGGTGTGGGCGGGGCCTGGAGTGCCCCACCCCCAATTAGGAAGCCCCGCCCCCAAGCCTGGTTTAACCCCACCCCCTCCCCGAATTTCACACCTTGGCCTCGACCCCCAGGTGAGTTCAGGGCTCACCTGGGCCCCGCCCCCGCCCAGGCGTGTTCGGGGCCCTCTTCTCACCCTCACCTGTCCCAGGTGTGTCCCAGGTGTAACCCAGGTGTATCCCAGGTGTATCTCAGGTGTATCTCAGGTGTATCTCAGGTGTATCCCAGGTGTATCCCAGGTGTATCCCAGGTGTATCCCAGGTGTATCCCAGGTGTAACCCAGGTGTAACCCAGGTGTATCCCAGGTGTATCCCAGGTGTATCTCAGGTGTATCCCAGGTGTATCCCAGGTGTATCTCAGGTGTGTCCCAGGTGTGTCCCAGGTGTATCTCAGGTGTATCCCAGGTGTATCCCAGGTGTGTCCCAGGTGTATCTCAGGTGTATCCCAGGTGTATCCCAGGAGTATCCCAGGTGTATCCCAGGTATAACCCAGGTATAACCCAGGTGTATCCCAGGTGTATC
Source organism: Luscinia megarhynchos (assembly GCA_034336665.1). Taxonomy (NCBI): domain Eukaryota; kingdom Metazoa; phylum Chordata; class Aves; order Passeriformes; family Muscicapidae; genus Luscinia; species Luscinia megarhynchos. Next base: position 66,281 of record JAPFBE010000210.1, on the reverse strand, counting down.
TCAGGTGTATCCCAGGTGTATCCCAGGTGTATCTCAGGTGTGTCCCAGGTGTGTCCCAGGTGTATCTCAGGTGTATCCCAGGTGTATCCCAGGTGTATCCCAGGTGTATCTTAGGTGTATCCCAGGTGTATCCCAGGTGTATCCCAGGTGTAACTCAGGTGTATCCCAGGTGTGTCCCAGGTGTATCTCAGGTGTATCTCAGGTGTATCCCAGGTGTATCCCAGGTGTGTCCCAGGTGTATCCCAGGTGTATCCCAGGTATAACCCAGGTATAACCCAGGTGTATCTCAGGTGTATCTCAGGTGTATCCCGGGTGTATCTCAGGGTGTATCTCAGGTGTATCCCAGGTGTATCTCAGGTGTATCTCAGGTGTATCCCAGGTGTATCCCAGGTGTATCCCAGGTGTATCTCAGGTGTAACCCAGGTGTATCTCAGGTGTAACCCAGGTGTATCCCAGGTGTAACCCAGGTGTATCTCAGGTGTAACCCAGGTGTATCCCAGGTGTAACCCAGGTGTATCTCAGGTGTAACCCAGGTGTATCCCAGGTGTAACCCAGGTGTATCTCAGGTGTATCCCAGGTGTAGCAGGTGTATCTCAGGTGTAACCCAGGTGTATCCCAGGTGTATCCCAGGTGTATCCCAGGTGTATCTCAGGTGTATCCCAGGTGTATCCCAGGTGTATCTCAGGTGTATCCCAGGTGTCCCAGGTGTATCCCAGGTGTATCTCAGGTGTATCTCAGGTGTATCTCAGGTGTATCTCAGGTGTATCTCAGGTATAACCCAGGTGTATCCCAGGTGTATCCCAGGTGTAACCCAGGTGTATCTCAGGTGTATCTCAGGTGTATCCCAGGTGTATCTCAGGTATAACCCAGGTGTATCCCAGGTGTATCCCAGGTGTATCCCAGGTGTACCCCAGGTATAACCCAGGTGTAACCCAGGTGTATCTCAGGTGTATCTCAGGTGTAACCCAGGTGTATCTCAGGTGTATCCCAGGTGTATCCCAGGTGTATCCCAGGTGTATCTCAGGTGTATCCCAGGTGTATCTCAGGTGTATCTCAGGTGTATCCCAGGTGTATCCCAGGTGTATCCCAGGTGTAACCCAGGTGTATCCCAGGTGTATCCCAGGTGTATCCCAGGTGTATCTCAGGTGTATCCCAGGTGTATCCCAGGTGTATCCCAGGTGTATCCCAGGTGTATCTCAGGTGTAACCCAGGTGTATCTCAGGTGTATCCCAGGTGTATCCCAGGTGTATCTCAGGTGTATCCCAGGTGTATCCCAGGTGTATCCCAGGTGTAACCCAGGTGTATCTCAGGTGTATCCCAGGTGTATCCCAGGTGTATCCCAGGTGTAACCCAGGTGTATCTCAGGTGTAACCCAGGTGTAACCCAGGTGTATCCCAGGTGTGTCTCACCTGCCCAGGTGTATCCCAGGTGTATCCCAGGTGTATCCCAGGTGTATCTCAGGTGTATCTCAGGTGTATCTCAGGTGTATCCCAGGTGTATCCCAGGTGTATCTCAGGTGTATCCCAGGTGTATCTCAGGTGTATCCCAGGTGTATCTCAGGTGTATCCCAGGTGTATCCCGGGTGTATCCCGGGTGTATCCCAGGTGTATCCCAGGTGTATCTCAGGTGTATCTCAGGTGTATCTCAGGTGTATCTCAGGTGTATCTCAGGTGTATCCCAGGTGTATCCCAGGTGTAACCCAGGTGTATCCCAGGTGTATCCCAGGTGTATCCCAGGTGTATCCCAGGTGTATCTCAGGTGTATCCCAGGTGTATCCCAGGTGTATCTCAGGTGTATCCCAGGTGTATCCCGGGTGTATCCCGGGTGTATCCCAGGTGTATCTCGGGTGTATCCCAGGTGTATCCCAGGTGTATCCCAGGTGTATCCCAGGTATAACCCAGGTGTATCCCAGGTGTGTCTCACCTGCCCAGGTGTATCCCAGGTGTATCCCAGGTGTAACCCAGGTGTATCCCAGGTGTACCCCCAGGTATAACCCAGGTGTAACCCAGGTGTATCTCAGGTGTATCTCAGGTGTAACCCAGGTGTATCCCAGGTGTACCCCAGGTATAACCCAGGTATAACCCAGGTATAACCCAGGTGTATCCCAGGTGTATCCCAGGTATAACCCAGGTGTATCCCAGGTGTGTCTCACCTGCCCAGGTGTATCCCAGGTGTATCCCAGGTGTACCCCAGGTATAACCCAGGTGTAACCCAGGTGTAACTCAGGTGTATCCCAGGTGTATCCCAGGTGTATCCCAGGTGTAACTCAGGTGTGTCTCACCTGCCCAGGTCTTGCATCGAGCTGGCTGGCCGCTAGGCTACGGGGTCCCTCGAGGTGGGGCTGAGTCAGGGCTGTCCCAGGTGTGTCCCAGGTGTGTCCCAGGTGTGTCCCAGGTGTGTCCCAGGTGTGTCCCTTACCTGTCCAGGTGTGTCCCGCTCTCACCTGTCCCTGTCTCACCTGCCCAGGTGCTCATCGAGGCTGGACGAGCTGGGCGAGTCCCTGCTGGGTGGGGCTGAGTCAGGTGTATCCCAGGTGTATCCCAGGTGTATCCCAGGTGTATCCCAGGTGTATCCCAGGTGTAACTCAGGTTGTCTCACCTGCCCAGGTGCGCGATCGAGCTGGGACGAGCTGGGGCGAGAGTCCCTGCAGGGTCGGGCTCACCTCGCTGCCCCCGGGCAGAACCCCCAACCCCTTCGCCCTGCCCCCCCCACCCTGCTGGACCTGCCGGCCCCGCCCACCTGGGGGGTCAAGGGCCCGAGGAGTGCAGCTACGAGCAGGGCCAGAGTGCATACAACTACGGCGTCAGCCTGGACAGACTGGCCCGGTCAGCCAGCGCGAGGGGGCAGCTGGGGGAGGGGCACCTAGCACCTGAGGGGGCTGAGGGGGCACTTGGGGGGTTTGGGGTGGCTGGGGGGCACCTGGGGGGCTGAGGCACCTGAGGGGAGTGGATTTTTGGGGGGTTTGGGGGCACCTGGGGGGGGTTTGGGGGCACCTGGGGGGGATTTTGGGGGGCTGGGGGGGCACCTGGGGGGTTTGGGGGCACCTGGGGGGTTTAGGGGGCACCTGGGGGGGGGATTTTGGGGGGGCTGGGGGTCACCTGGTAGGGGGCTGGGGGCACCTGGGGGCTTAGCACCTGGGGGGTGAGGGGGCACCTGGGGGGGGGGTTTAGGGAGCACCTGGGGGGGTTTAGGGGCACCTGGGGGGTTTGGGGGCACCTGGGGGGGGGATTTGGGGGCACCTGGGGGGGTTTGGGGGCACCTGGGGGGGATTTTGGGGGCTGGGGGCACCTGGGGGAGGCTAGGGGCACCTGGGGGGATTTAGGGGTCACCTGAGGGGGGGTTTGGGCTCACCTGGGGGGATTTGGGGAGTCACCTGGCGGGGCTGGGGCACCTGGGGGGGGCCCTGGGGCACCTGGGGGGGGATTCGGGGGTGGATTTTGGGATATTTTGGGGGTGAATTTGGAATGGATTTGGGGGCTGAATTTTGGATATTTTGGGGGTGAATTTGGGGTGGATTTTTGGGGGTGAATTTGGGATATTTTTGGGGTGGATTTTGGGATGAATTTGGGATAATTTTTGGGGTGAATTTGGGATATTTTTGGGATGGATTTTGGGGGTGGATTTGGGATATTTTGGGCCCCTCAGGTGGGGAACCGGGCTGGGGATGGATTTTTAGGGGTGGATTTGGGATATTTTGGGATGGATTTTGGGGTGAATTTGGGATGGATTTTGGGGTGAATTTGGGATATTTTGGGATATTTTGGATGTTTTGGGCCCTCAGGTGGGGAACCCGGCTGGGGATGGATTTGGGATGGATTTTGGGGTGAATTTGGGATAATTTTGGGGGTGAATTTGGGATATTTTGGGGTGAACTTGGGATGGATTTTGGGCTGAATTTGGGATAATTTTGGGGTGAATTTGGGATATTTTTGGCCCCGCAGGTGGGGAACCGGCTGGGCGTGGATTTGGGATGGATTTGGGATATTTTGGATGTTTTGGGCCTTGGTGGGGAACAGAGCTGAGAGGGATGGATTTTGGGACGGATTTTGGGATGGATTTGGGATATTTTGGGCTGTTTTGGCCCATGTGAGGTAGGGGAACAGGCTGGGGATGGATTTGGGGTGGATTTTGGGATGGATTTGGGGTGGATTTTGGGATGGATTTGGGATATTTTGGGCTGTTTTGGCCCCGCAGGTGAGGGAACAGGCTGGGGGATGGATTTAGGGGTGGATTTTGGGATGGATTTGGGGTGGATTTTGGGATGGATTTTGGGATGGATTTGGGGTGGATTTTGGGATGGATTTTGGGGTGAATTTGGGATATTTTGGCCCCGCGAGGTGGGGAACAGGCTGGGCGTGGATTTGGGATGGATTTTGGGGTGAATTTGGGATATTTTGGCCCCGCAGGTGGGGAACAGGCTGGGGATGGATTTGGGATGGATTTGGGGTGGATTTTGGGGTGAATTTTGGATATTTTGGGCTATTTTGGCCCCTTGGGTAGGGGGAACAGGCTGGGCGTCGTGTGACTGGCCCGGCGACTCGATGCACCTGGTGGTGGGCGAGGCAGGACATGGGACCCCGACCCACCAGGCGTGTAAAGAGTACCTGTGGGGAGAGGCACAGCTGGGCACAGCTGGGGGGCACCTGGGCACAGCTGGGGGGCACCTGGGGGCACACCTGGGCACAGCTGGGACACACCTAAGGGGCACCTGGGGGCACCTGGGGGCACCTGGGCACAGCTGGGGGGCACCTGGGGCACACCTGGGCACAGCTGGGACACACCTGGGGGCACCTGGGGCACCTGGGGGGCACCTGGGCACAGCTGGGGGCACAGCTGGGACACACCTGGGGGCACCTGGGATACACCTGGGGGCACCTGGGACACACCTGGGCACACCTGGGCACAGCTGGGGGCACATCTGGGGGCACCTGGGGGCACCTGAGCACCTGGGCACAGCTGGGGCACATCTGGGGGGCACCTGGGGGCACACCTGGGCACAGCTGGGACACACCTGGGCACACCTGGGCACAGCTGGGGGCACCTGGGACACACCTGGGCACAGCTGGGCACAGCTGGGCACACCTGGGCACACCTGGGGGCACCTGGGACACACCTGGGCACAGCTGGGCACAGCTGGGCACACCTGGGCACACCTGGGGGGGCACCTAGGGGCACCTGGGCACAGCTGGGGGACACCTGGGCACACCTGGGGCACACCTGGGGGCACATCTGGGGGGCACCTGGGGGCACCTGGGCACAGCTGGGGGGCACCTGGGGGCACATCTGGGGACACCTGGGATACACCTGGGGAATAAACACACACCTGTGATACACCTGGGACACAGCTTGGGGCACACCTGGGCACAGCTGGGAGGGATTAACCCCACCCCCCACCCCCCGTGACGTCACACCCACCCACTCACCCATCACTTCCTGTTATGGGGGAGGGGCTGTGACGTCACTTCGGTGACGTCACTCCCCGGGCTGTGACGTCACAGAGCGTTGTGGCCCTGGACCTGTGCAGGCGTCACGGCCGTGAGCATCGTCAGCTAGCCCGGGGGCCGGCCCTCCCCTGCCCTCCCCACCCCCAGCCCCTCCCCAGCGAGCCCCAGCCCCTCCCCCGCCCGGCAGGGGAGGGCGAGAGTGGGTGAGGAACTGGGGGGGACTGGGAGGGACTGGGGGGACTGGGAGGGAGGGACTGGGAGGGACTGGGAGGGACTGGGGGGAACTGGGATGGACTGGGAGGAACTGGGATGGACTGGGGGAGACTGGGATAAACTGGAATGGACTGGGGGAGACTGGGAGGGGATTGGGATAAACTGGGATGGAACTGGGAGGGACTGGGATGGACTGGAGGGAACTGGTTTTATACTGGGAGGGACTGGGATGAACTGGGAGGGACCCGGGGGGTTGTGGAGTGCGTGGGGGGAGGGGTTTTGCTCCTCCCAGTCCTCCCTCAAATTCCCCCTGGAACCCCCAAAAACCCCAGTGACCCCCAAACCCCCCTGGAACCCCCAAATTTCCCTGAGACCCCCAAACCCCCCAGGGCCCCCAAATCCCCTCTAACCCCCCACGGACCCCCAAATCCCCGTGTCCCCCCAGGGCCCCCCCTACGTTCCTGTGTACGGCTGGAACATCAATTCCCCAGGGACCCCCCCAAAACCCCAGTGACCCCCAAAACCCCCCAGGGACCCCAAACCCTCTCTAACCCCCCAGGACCCCCAAACCCCCCCAAAGACCCCCCAAAAACCCCCCAGGGACCCCCCAAACCCCCGGTGACCCCCAGTGACCCCCCGTGACCCCAAACCCCTCTAACCCCCCAGGACCCCCAAATCCCCTCTAACCCTCTTTGTCCCCCAGGGCCCCCCCTCGTTCTTGTGCCACGGCGGAACATCAATTCCCCAGGGACCCCCAAACCCCCTGTGACCCCCAAATCCCCTTTCCCCCCAGTGACCCCCAAACCCCCCAGGGTCCCCCCAAACCTCCCAGGGACCCTCTAAATTCCCCTTTCCCGCCCCCAGTGACCCCTCAAAGCCCCCAGGGACCCTCTAAATTCCCCTTTCCCTTCCCCAGGGACCCCCCAAAAACCCCAGTGACCCCCTGTGACCCCCTGTGACCCCCAAACCCCCCCGGACCCCCAAATCCCTCTAACCCCCTTTGCCCCCAGGGCCCCCCTGCGTTCCTGTGGCACGGCTGGAACATCAATTCCCCTGTGACCCCCAAACCCCCTGTGACCCCCAGGGACCCCCAAACCCCCAGAGACCCCCCAAAAAACCCCCAAGGACCCCCCAGTGACCCCCAGTGACCCCCCAAACCCCCTCTCCCCCAGGGCCCCCCTGGATTCCTGCAGCAGGCCGGAACATCAATTCCCCAAGGGACCCCCAAACCCCCCAGGGACCCCCAAACCCTCTCTAACCCCCAGTGACCCCCAAGTGACCCCCAGGACCCCCAAACCCCCTCCTAGCCTTTTTGTCTCCCCCAGGGCCCCCTGGATTCCTGCAGCAGGCGGAGCGTCCAATTCCCTAGGGACCCCCAAACCCCCCAGAGACCCCCCAAAACCCCCAGGGACCCCCAAAGCCCCACCTGTGACCCCTCAGTGACCCCCAGTGACCCCCAAATCCCCTCTAACCCCCCAGTGACCCCCAAAGCCCCCAGTGACCCCCAAATTCCCCTTTCCCCCCAGGACCCCCCAAACCCTCTCTAACCCCCCTTTGTCCCCCCAGGGCCCCCTCGTTCCTGTGGCACGGCTGGAAAGTCAATTCCCCAGGGACCCCCAAAACCCCCGGTGACCCCCCAGTGACCCCCCGTGACCCCCAAACCCCTCTAACCCCCTCTCCCCCAGGGCGCCCTGCGTTCCTGCAGCACGGCTGGAACATCAATTCCCAAGGGACCCCCTAAACCCCCCCTGTGACCCCCCAATAACCCCCAGTGACCCCTGTGACCCCCTGTGACCCCAAACCCCCAAACCCCCCAGTGACCCCCAAACCCCCTTGCCCCCAGGGCCCCCCTGGATTCCTGTGGCACGGCTGGAACATCAATTCCCCAGGGACTCCCCAAACCCCCCTGTGACCCCCCAGGGACCCCCAAACCCCCAGAGACCCCCCCCAAAAACCCCCAGTGACCCCCAGTGACCCCCAAACCCCCCAGTGACCCCCAGGGCCCCCAAATCCCCTTTGTCCCCCCAGGGCCCGCCCGTCGTTCCTGTGGCGCGGCGGGCATTAGCTCTGTCAAGCAGCCCTTACGTGCAGCGTCTCCAGCTACAACCAGGGGCTGGTGCTGGGTGGGGCAACCCCTCCCCGGCCGCCCTCTTCAGGTGGCGATCAGCCGCGTGACGTGGCGTCATCGAGTGAAGCGTGCGTGGGGAGTGGGGGATGGGGGATTTGAGGAAAGTGGTGATAATCATCGGGGAGTGGTGAGTGATGTCATAAGTGATGGTGGTGATGTCATAGAGAGCAGCCACTGGGGGGCTTGGGGAGCTGGTGATGTCATAGAGCAGAGTGATGTCATAGGAGATGGTGGTGATGTCATAGGGAGGTGGTGATGTCATAGGGAGTGGGGGATGGGGGGATTTGGGGAGGTGATGATGTCACTGGGGAGGAGATGATGTCATCATGGATAGTGGTGATGTTGTCGTGGATGGTGCTGATGTCATTGTGGATGGTGGTGATGTCATACGGGTGGCAGTGATGACATTGAGAATGGTGGTGATGTCATAGGGGCAGTGCTGATGTCATAGGGAGTGGGGGATGGGGGATTTAGGGGAAAGTGGTGATGTCATCGGGAGTGGTGGTGATGTCATAGAGAGCAGCCACCGGGGGGCTTGGGGAGGTGGTGATGTCATAGGAGATGGTGGTGATGTCATCCTAGGTGGCGGTGATGTCATAGAGAATGGTGTGGTGATGTCATAGGTGATGGTGGTGATGTCATAGGGGAGCTGCCAATAGAGGACCGGGGAGCTGGTGATGTCATAGAGTAGAGTGATGACGTCATAGGGAGAGGCCAGCGGGCATCAGGGCCTTCTGTGACATCATCAGGGAGGGTGGTGACGTCACAGAGGAGCCGCCAATGGGGAGTCAGTGCTGTGATGTCATTGGGAATAGCAATGACGTCATAGGAAACGGGCCAATGGGGCTTCAGCAACCAGTGGTGTCACAGTGGAGCAACACTGGGGGCTCGCCGATGACGTCGCTGGGCTGTGATGACGTCATCGATAACGTCACAGTTACAGCTCGAAGCCCTGAACCCGCAGTGGAGCCGATTTGGGGGGAGGGGAGGTTGGGATGATTTGGGGGGCTCTGTGTGACATCAGCGGGGTCTCTGTGGAGCGGGGGATGCAGCTGATGATGTCACTGCGTCGCTGATGGCGTCATTGGTGACGTCACAGGTGTAGATCGGCGCCCTGAACCCGCAGTGGAGCCGATTTGGGGGGGGGGAGGGGAGTTTGGGATGATTTGGGGGCTCTGTGTGACATCAGCGGGGGGAGAGTCGCTGATGGCGTCACGGTGACGTCACAGGTGCAGATCGGCGCCCTGAACCCGCAGTGGAGCCGATTTGGGGGGGGGGGGGAAGGGCAGGATGATTTGGGGGGCTGTGTGTGACATCAGCGGGGGAGGGGCGGGCTCTGTGACCCCGGGGGTCGCTGATGACGTCACCGGTGGCGTCACAGGTGCAGATCGGCGCCCTGAACCCGCGGAGTGGAGCCCGATTTGGGGGGGGGGGGGGGAAGGAGCAGGATGATTTGGGGGGCTGTGTGTGACATCAGCGGGGGGAGGGCGGGCTCTGTGACCCCGGGGGTCGCTGATGACGTCACCGGTGACGTCACGGAGTGCAGATCGACGCCCTGAACCCGCAGTGGAGCTCCTCGCTGGCCCTGGGGGTCACCGGGGCCCCCCCCGGCCGCGCCCCCTGCCGCCTCTCGCCCTACGGCCTCAGCGGCCGGCCTGGGTCCTGCAGCGCGGGCCCTGTTCCCACAGCGGCAGGAAGGTCAGGAGACATCCCATAATAACCCCAAAAACATCCCAAAAACATCCCAAAAACATCCCCAAAATATCCCCAAAATATCCCAAAAATCCCCCCAAAAATCCCCACCCGGCCTGGGTCCTGCAGCGCCGGGCCCTGTTCCACAGCGGCAGGAAGGTCAGAGACATCCCATAATAACCCTGAAACCATCCCAAAAACATCCCAAAAACATCCCCAAAAATATCCCCAAAATATCCCAAAAATCCCCCCAAAAATCCCCCACCCCGGCCTGGGTCCTGCAGCGCCGGGCCCTCTTCACAACGGCAGGAAGGTCAGAGACATCCCATAATAACCTTGGAACCATCCCAAAAACATCCTGAAACCATCCCCAAAAATATCCCCAAAATATCCCAAAAAATCCCCAAAAATATCCCCAATCCCGGCCTGGGTCCTGCAGCCGGGCCCTGTTCATCTAGCTGACGGGAAGGTCAGAGACATCCCATAATAACCCTGAAACCATCCCAAAACATCCCGAAATTATCCCAAAAATATCCCGAAATTATCCCAAAAATATCCCAAAAATATCCCCCAAAATCCCCCACCCCGGCCTGGGTCCTGCAGCGCCGGGCCCTGTTCCACAACGGCAGGAAGGTGAGAAAACATCCCATAATAACCCTGAAACCATCCCAAAAACATCCCATAATAACCCCAAAAACATCCCAACAATATCCCAAAATATCCCTGAGCTATCCCAAAAACATCTCAAAAACATCCCCAAAAATATCCCAAAATTATCCCCAAAATATCCCAAATTATCCCCAAAATATCCCATAAAATATCACAAAATTATCCCCAAAATATCCCAAACTCTCCCAAACTATCCCAAAATATCCCCAGAATATCCCAAACCATTCCAAAAATCCCCCCAAAAATATCCCAAGTGCCCCAAAATTCCCTCAAATCCCCCAAAATATCCCAAAATTCCCCCAAATCCTCCAAATTTCCCCAAGTTTCCCCAAATCCCCCAAAATTCGAAGATCCCCTACGGATCTTCCCAAATTCCCCCCAAAATTCCTCCCTGACACCCCCAAATTCCCCCAAAATATCCCAAAACCCCCGAAATGTCCCCAAATCCCCCCAAAACCCCCCAAAATCCCCCGAAACCCTCTCAAATCCCCCCAAATTTTCACAATTCCCCCCCAGGTGCGGGACCTGCCCGGCCCCAGCCTGGAGCTGCTCCCGGCCGGGACTGGGACCCCCAAAATTCCCCAAAATTCCCATAAATCCCCCCCAAAACCCCCAAAATCCCCTGAAATCTCTCAAATCCCCCAAATTTTCCCAAATTTCCCCCAGGTCGCGGGACCTGCCCGGCCCCAGCCTGGAGCTGCTCCCGGCCGGGACCCTCCTGGGGCTGCTGGTGGACGGGGGGGGGCGGCTCCACCTCTTCATCAACGGCCGCGACCAGGGCGCCGTGGCCGGGGGGGTGCCCAGCCCCTGCTACGTCCTGCTGGACCTCTACGGGCAGTGCCAGCAGGTGAGGGGCACCCCGAAATCCGGGCACCCCAAAAACCCAAAAAACCCAAAAAATCCGGAAATCAGGGAGCCCAAAAACCCGCAGAAAAATCCCATTTGAAACCCCCCAGGCACAGCTGGGCACAGCTGGGCACACCTGGGCACCTCTACGGGCAGTGCCAGCAGGTGAGGGCACCCGAAATCCGGGCACCCCAAAAACCCAAAAACCCAAAAACCCGGAATAAGGGACCCAAAAAACCCGAAAATCAGGGAGCCCAAAAACCCTTAAAAAAAATCCCCTTAGAAACGCCCCCAGGCACACCTGGGCACAGCTGGGCACACCTGGGCACCTCTACGGGCAGTGCCAGCAGGTGAGGGGCACCCCGAAATCCGGGCACCCCAAAAAAACAAAAAAAAAAAACCAAAAAATCAAAAAAACCCCCAAAAAATCTGAAAATCGGGGAGCCCAAAAATCCCGAAATCCAGGGACCCCAAAAACCCCAAAAAACCCCAAAAAACCCGGAAATGAGAGACCCCTAAAAACCCCAAAAAACCCGGGAATAAGGGACCCCAAAAAAGCCCAAAAAACCCAGAAATCCAGAGACCCCAAAAAAACCCCCAAAAACCCCCCAAAAATCCGAAAATTTGGGACCCCAAAAATCCTGGAAATCTGAGACCCCAAAAACCCAAATCTGGGGACCCCCAAAATTCCCAGGACCCCCCTAAAAACGGTTTGGGGATCCCTAAAATGGGATTGGGGACCCCCAGAATGGATTTGGGGACCCCCAAAACGGGCTCAGCCCCAAAATAGGATTGGGGACCCCCCAAAAGGGTTTGGGGACCCCAAAAATGAGTCGTGGACCCCTCAAATAAATTTGGGGACCCCCAAAATGGGACTGGGGACCCCCAGAATGGTTTTGGGGACCCCCAGAATGGGACTGGGGACCCCCCAAATGGGACTGGGGACCCCCAAAATGGAGTTTAGGGACCCCCAAAAAAGAGTCATGGACCCCCCAAAAAGAACTTGGGGATCCCCCAAAAATGGGCTCAGCCCTAAAATGGGATTGGGGACCCCCCAAAAGAGTTTGGGGACCCCAAAAATGAGTCGTGGACCCCCCAAATGGATTTGGGGACCCCCAAAAATGGGCTCAGCCCCCCAAAATGGGACTGGGGACCCCCAAAATGGGACTCACGGTCTCCAAAATGGGGCTGAGGACCCCCAAAACGGGCTCAGCCCCCCAAAGGAGTTTGGGGACCCCCAAATGGGCTCAGCCCCCAAAAGGGTTTGGGGCCCCCCAAATCTCTGCCCCCCCAGGTGACGATCGTGGCCGAGGGCCCGGCAGAGGCGCACCCAGCAGGGACCCGCGGGGCCGGGGGGAGACGTGGAGAAAGCGGACGTGGTGGATGGTGAGGGGGACCCCGAAACCGGGGGGACCCTAAAAATGGGGGGGACCCCGAAATGGGGGGGGGACCCAAAATGGGGAGGAGTACTCTAAAAATGGGGGGACCCCAAAATTTGGGAGGACCCCCAAAATGGGGGGGATCCCGAAAATGGGGGGGGACCCCAAAATGGGGGAGGGGCTCGAAATGGGGGGGAACCCGGGGAAATGGGGGGATCCCAAAATAGGTGGGGGATCCCGAAATGGGGGGAGGGGGCTCGAAATGGGGGAGGGGGCCCTAAAATAGGGGAGGGGCTCGGAAATGGGAGGGGTCCTAAAAATGGGGGACCCCAAAAATGTGGGGGATCCCTGAAATGGGGGGACCCGGAAACGGGGGGCCTAAAATAGGGGGGACCCCAAAAATGGGGGAAATCCCCGGGAAATGGGGGGAGGGGCTCGAAATGGGGGAGACCCTAAAAATGGAGGGGGGACCCCCAAAAAATAGGGGAGAGGACCCGAAATTTGGGGGAGGGACCCACGAAATGGGGGGGATCCTAAAAACGGGGGGACCCCAAAATTTCGGGAGGGACCCGGGAAATGGGGGGGCTCAAAAGGGGGAAACCCCAAAATTCGGGGGGAGGATCACAAAAACGGGGGACCCCAAAATAGGGGGGATCCCGAAATGGGAGGGGCTCCGAAATGGGGGGACTCTAAAAATGGGGGGACCCCAAAAAATAGGGGGTCGGACCCCAAAATTTGGGGGGTTGGGAGGGTATGGGGTCCAAAAATTTGGGGGGTTGGGAAGGACTGGGACCCCCAAAACGGGGGACCCCCAAAAGGGGGTACCCCAAAATTGGGGGGTTGAGAGCGGCTGGGACCCCCAAAAATTTGGGGATGAAACTGAAATTTGGGGGGTTGGGAAGGACTGGGACCCCAAAAATTTGGGAGAGTGGGAAGGGGCTGGGATCCCAAAAATTTTTGGGGGGTTGGGAGGGCTGGGACCCCCAAAAATGGGGGGGACCCCAAAACTTGGGGGGTGGGAAGGGACGGGATGCAAAGAATTTGGGGGACCCTGAAATTTTGGGGGTTGGAGGGGTTGGAACCCCCAAAATTTGAGGGTGGGGACGGGCTGGGACCCCCAAAATTTGGGGATGACCTTGAAATTTGGGGGTTGGGACCCCCGAAATTTGAGGAGTCACCCCAAAATTTGGGGGGTTGGGAGGACTTGGACCCCCAAATTTTGGGGCTGCAGAGGCTGAACCCCAAAAAATTTCGGGGGGGGAGGGGTGCTGCCATTTGAGAATCCCCCAAATTTAGACGCTGCCCCTCCCCCCCTCCAAATCGCATAGAGGGAGGAGTGACCCCCAAATTCCGGATGGGGGAGGGGCAGCACCCCCCAAAATTCGGGACCATCCCAGACCCCCAAATTTTGGGGGTGGGGGTAAGAAAGAAAAAATCCGATTTTGGGGGGATGGGAAGGTCCTGGAAGCTGCAAATTTTTGGGGGGAGGGGTTTGGGGACCCCCGGATTTTTTGGGGTGGGGTCTGAGCCTCCCCTCCCCCCCCAGGGGTGAAGGGAGAGCCTGATTTGGGGCCCCCCGCGCCCCCCAGCCCCTACCCCTACCAGGCTGTGCTTTCCCTTCAAGGACCTGCTGCTGCTGCCAGGTGCCAAAATTGAATTTGGGGGGTTTGGGAGGGTCCTAAAATAATTTTGGGGGGTCCTAAAAATAATTTTGGGGGTCCTAGAAAAAATTTTGGGGGTTCTAAAAAATTTTGGGGGTCCTAAAATAATTTTTGGGGGGTCCTAAAAAAGAATTTTGGGGGTCCCTAAAATAATTTTGGGGGGGTTCTAAAAACATTTTGGGGGGTCCTAGAAAAATTTTGGGGGGTTCTAAAATAATTTTGGGGGGTTCTAAAAAACATTTTGGGGGGTCCTAAAAAGAATTTTGGGGGTCCTAAAATAATTTTGGGGGTCCTAAAAAGAATTTTTGGGGGTCCTAAAAGAATTTTAGGGGGTCCTTAAATAATTTTGGGGGTCCTAAAAGAATTTTGGGGGGTTCTAAAAACATTTTTGGGGGTCCTAAAAATAATTTTGGGGGGTCCTAAAATAATTTTGGGGGGTCCTAAAATAATTTTGGGGGGTTCTAAAAATAATTTTTGGGGGGTCCGAAAAAAATTTTGGAGGTTCTAAAAACATTTTTGGGGGGTCCTAAAAAAAATTTTGGGGGTCCTAAAAATAATTTTTGTGGGGGTTCTAAAATAATTTTGGGGGGGTTCTAAAAACATTTTGGGGGTTCTAAAATAATTTTGGGGGTCCTAAAATAATTCTGGGGGGTCCTAAAATAATTTTGGGGGTCCTAAAAAATTTTGGGGGTTCTAAAATAATTTTGGGGGTCCTAGAAACATTTTGGAGGGTTCTAGAAAAAATTTTTGGGGGGTTCTAAAAACATTTTGGGGGGTTCTAAAATAATTTTGGGGGGTTCTAAAAATAAATTTGGGGGTCCTAAAATAAATGTGGGGGTCCTAAAAATAAATTTTTGGGGGTCCTAAAAATAAATTTGGGGGGATTTGGGGGTTCTATAAAAAAATTTGGGAGGGTCCTAAAAAAATCTGGCGGGGCTGGAGGGATCCTAAAATAAATGTGGGGGTCCTAAAAAAATTTTTTGGGGGGTCCTAAAAATAAATTTGGGGGTCCTAAAAAATTCTTGAGGGGGTTTGTGGTGTCTAAAATAAATTCGGGGGGGTTGGGGTTCTACAAAAAATTTGGGGGGTCCTAAAAATACTTTGGGGGGTCCTAAAAAAAATTTTTGGGGGGGATTGGAGGGGTCCTAAAAATTTTTGGGAGGTCCCTAAAAATAAATTTGGGGGTTCTACAAAAAACTTTGGGGGGTCCTAAAAATAAATTTGGGGGTTCTACAAAAAATTTGGGGGGGGGGTCCTAAAAAAAATCGGGGGGGCTGGAGGGTCCTAAAATGAATTTGGGGGCGTTTGTGAGGTCTTAAAAAAATTTTTGGGGGGGGTAGGGGGTCCTAAAAATAAATTTGGGGGTGTCCTAAAAATAAATTTGGGGGGGAGTTTTGGGGTTCTAAAAAAATTTGGTGGGGGGTTTGGGGTTTCTTCAAAAAAATTTGGGGGGTCCTAAAAAAAATTTGGGGGGTTCGTGGGTTCTAAAATAAATTTGGGGGGTTTGTGAGGGGCCCTAAACAAATTTTTGGGGGTCCTAAAAATTTTTTGAGGGGGGTTGGAGGGTCCTAAAAATAAATTTGGGGGTCCTAAAAAAATTTTTTAGGGGTTGGAGGGGTCCTAAAAAAATTTTGGGGGGTTCTAAAAATAATCTGGGGGGGTTTGGGGGTGGATTTGGGGGGTCCTGAGGGGGAATTTGGGGGGGATTTGGGGTCCCTGGGGGATCTTTTACGTGTTTTTGGGGGCTCCCTGAACCATTTTTGGGGATCCCTGACCCGATTTTGGGGTCTCTGACCCATTTTAGTGCCCCCGACCCCATTTTTGGGCTCCCTGACCCGATTTGCGGTGTCCCTGCCCCAATTTTGGGGTCCTTGACCCATTTTTGGGGGTCCCTGCCCCAATTTTGGGGGGTCCCTTACCCATTTTGGGGGGGTCCCTGTCCCGTTTTTGGGGGTCCCTGACCAATTTTGACAGTCCCTTGTCCCATTTTTTGGGTGTCCCTGACCCGATTTTGGGGGTCCCGAATCTCATTTTGGGGGTCCTTGACCCGATTTTGGGGTCCCTGACCCGTTTTTTGGGGTCCCTAATCTCATGTTGGGGGTCCCTGACCCGTTTTTGGGGGTCCATAATCTCATTTTGGGGGTCCCTGTCTCGATTTTGGGGGTCCCTGACCCGGTTTTGGGTTCCCCTGACCCGTTTTTGGTGTCCCTGTCCTGTTTTTGGGGGTCCCTGACCCGATTTTTGAGATCTCTGACCCAATTCTGGGGGTCCCTTACCCATTTTTGGGGGGTCTCTGACCCATTTTTGACAGTCCCTGACCCGATTTTGGGGGTCCCTGAATCTCATTTTGGGGGTCCCTGACCCGGTTTTGGGGATCTCTGACCCAATTTTGGGGGTCCTTGACCCATTTTTGGGGGTCCCTGATCTCATTTTGGGGGTCCCTGACCCGGTTTTGGGTTCCCTGTCCCGTTTTTGGTGTCCCTGACCCGATTTTGGGGGTCCCTGACCCGATTTTGGGGTCCCTGACCCATTTTTTGAGCTCCCTTGACCCGATTTTGGGGGTCCCTGACCGGTATTTTTAGGGGTCCCCCCAGACGAGTACTCAGCCCCGAGCAGCACAAGCAGCTGCTTCTGCTATGCAGGGGCTGCGAGGGGGGGGCGACCCTCGGGACCCCAGGACCCCCCTGCCCCCTGGGCTGGTGCCGCTTCAGCCTCAGGTACCCATGGGGGGGTCTGGGGGAGTCCTGGGGGGATCTGGGGGTCCTAGGGGGGATCTAGGGGGTCCTGGGGGATTTGGGGGGTCCTGGGGGGATTTGGGGGGTCCTGGGGTGGTTTAAAGGGGGTTCAGGGGGATTTTTGGGGGGATTTGGGGGGAGATTTGGGGGGTCCTGGGGGGGATTTGGGGGGGTCCTGGGGTGATTTGGGGGGTCCTGGGGGGGGTTTGAGGGGGATTTGGGGGGTCCTGGGGGTGATTTGGGGGGGGGGTCCTGGGGGGGTCCTGGGGGGATTTGGGGGGATCCTGGGGGGGATCTGGGGGGGTCCTGGGGGGATTTGGGGGGGTTCTGGGGGGATTTGGGGGGTCCTGGGGGGATCTGGGGGGTCCTGGGGTGGTTTAAAAGGGGGTTCAGGGGGGGATTTTGGGGGGATTTTGGGGAGATTTGGGGGTCCTGGGGGGATTTGGGGGGGTCCTGGGGGATCTGGGGGGTCCTGGGGAGATTTGGGGGGGGTCCTGGGGGATTTTGGGAGTCCTGGGATGGTTTAAAAAGGGGGTTCAGGGGGGAGTTTGGGGGGTCCTGGGCAGGATTTGGGGGGGGGGTCCTTGGATGATTTGGGGGGGTCCTGGGGGGAATTTGAGGGAGATTTGGGGGGGTCCTGGGGGAATTTTGGGGGGTTCAGGGGTGGTTTAAAGGGGCTCAGGGAATGTTTGGGGGGGATTTGGGGGGTCCTGGGGGGTTTGAGGGGTCCTGGGGGGGATTTTTGGGGGGGGATTAAAGCGGGTTTGGGCTGGAATTGGGGGACCCTGGAGGTTTTTGGGGGTCCTGACAGAATTTGGGGGGTTGGTTATTCCTGGGGGGATTTGGGGGGGGTCCTGGGGGGGGCTCCGGGAATTTTGGGGTGGGTTTGGGCTGGTTTGGGATATTTTGGGGTTATTTTGGGGCGGATTTTGGGGTGATTTTGAGACATTTTGGGGTGTCCCACCCCGAGTTAATTTAGGGTCCCCCAGCCCCAAGCCTTGACCTGGGGGGGGGCGGGGGGTGGCAGAAGTGACCCCGGGGGGGGTTTGGGGCAGTTTTGGTGGGTTTTTAGTTGATTTTGGGCTGGTTTTGGGTTGTTTTGGGCGATTTTGGGGTGTCCCTACCCCCGGTGAATTTAGGGTCCCCCAGGGCCCAAGCCCCGACCTGGGGGGCGGGGGTGGCAGAAGTGGCCCCGGGGGGTTTGGGGGCAGTTTTTGGTGGATTTTTTTAGCTGATTTTGGGATATTTTGGGCTGTTTTGGGGTGATTTCAGGTCATTTTGGGGTGTCCCACCCCGGGAGTTAATTTAGGGTCCCCCAGACCCAAGCCCCGGGACCTTAGGGGGGCGGGGGTGGCAGAAGTGACCCGGGGGGTTTAGGGGCAGTTTTGGTGGATTTTTTAGCTGATTTTGGGATATTTTGGGCTGGTTTTGGGGTGATTCCGGGGTGATTTTTGGGGTGTCCCACAGCGGTGAATTTAGGGTCCCCCAGCTCCCAAGCCGACCCCAGGGGGCAGGGGGTGGCAGAAATGACCCCGGGGGGTTTGGGGCAGTTTTAGTGGGTTTTTAGCTGATTTTGGGCTGTTTTGGGATATTTTGGGCTGGTTTTGGGGTGATTTTAGGGGTGATTTCAGGGTGATTTTTAGGGGTGTCCCACGCCCCAGTGAGTCCCCAGGGGTCAGGCCCAAGCCCCGAGGGGGGGCGGGGGTGGCAGAAAATGGCCCCGGGGGGTTTGGGGCAGTTTTGGTGGATTTTTAGCTGATTTTGGGCTGTTTTGGGATATTTTGGGATATTTTGGGCGGATTTTGGGGTGATTCCGGGTGATTTTGGGGTGTCCGCCCCGGTGAGTACGGGGTGCCCCCAGGGCTGAAGCCCGGCCGAGGGGGCGGGGTAGAAATGACCCGGGGGGTTTGGGGCAGTTTTGGTGTGGGTTTTAGCTGATTTTGGGCTGTTTGGGGATATTTTAGGGGTGGTTTTGGGCGGATTTTTGGGGTGATTCCGGGTGATTTTGGGGTGTCCCGCCCCGGTGGATTTTGGGGTCCCCAGGGTCTAGGCCAGCCGAGGGGGCGGGGGTGGCAGAAATGGCCAGGGCCTATCACGGCACTCAGCGCCCAGGGCTCAGGGAGGAGCCCTCGACCCGCGAGGGAGCTGGTGCCAGGTGGGACCCCAAACTGGGGGAGGGGCCTGAGAGTGGGGAGGGGGGCTGAGAGTGGGGGAGGGGGGCTGGGGAGTGGGGGAGGGGGGCTGAAAGGGTGGGGGAGGGGGTCTGAGAAATTGGGGGAGGGGGGGCTGAGATTGGGGAGGGGGGCTGAAATTGGGGAGGGGGGTCTGTGAAATTGGGGAGGGGGGGGCTGAGAGTGGGGGAGGGGGGGCTGAAATTGGGGAGGGGGGTCTGAAATTGGGGAGGGGGGGGGGCTGAGATTGGGGAGGGGGGGGCTGAAAATTGGGGAGGGGGGGCCTGGGGAGTTGGGGAGGGGGGTCTGAAATTGGGGAGGGGGTCTGAGAAATTGGGGAGGGGGGCTGGGAAATTGGGGGAGGGGGGGCTGAAAAATTGGGGAGGGGGGCCTGAGAGTGGGGGAGGGGGTCTGAAATTGGGGAGGGGGGGGGGCTGAAATGGGGGAGGGGGTCTGAATTGGGGAGGGGGGGCTGAAATGGGGGGAGGGGGAATCTGAAATTGGGGGAGGGGGGGGGGCTGAGAATTGGGGGAGGGGGGCTGAGAAGTGGGGGAGGGGAGTCTGGGAGAGTGGGGGAGGGGGGGCTGAAAGTGGGGGAGGGGAGTCTGAAATTGGGGAGGGGAGTCTGGGGAAATTGGGGAGGGGGGCTGAAATTGGGGAGAGGGGGGCTGAAATTGGGGAGGGGGGGCTGAGATTGGGGAGGGGGAGTCTGAAATTGAGAGTCTGAAATTGGGGAGAGGAATGTTGAAAATGGGGAGGAAAGCCCGAAATTGGGGGAGAGGGGCGTCTGAAAATGGGGAGGGGAGTTTGAAATGGAGAGGGGGAGCCCGAAATTGGGGAGGGGGTCTGAAATTGGGAAGGAGATCCCAAAATTGGGGAGGGGAATCTGAAAATGGGGGAGGGGTTCTGAAATTGGGAGAGGAATGTTGAAATTGGGGGAGGGGAAGCTGGGAGTGGGAAGGAGATCCCAAAATTGGGAGAGGGACCCCCGGGGAATTGGGGAGGGGTTCTGAAATTGGAGAGGGGGAGCCCGGAATTGGGGGAGGGACCCCGAAATTGGGGAGGGGAGCCCGGGAATTGGGGGAGGGACCCCAAAAATGGGAAGACAAAAAAATGGGGGGGAGGGACGGGGATCCCCAAACTGGGGAGGGAAAATCCCAAAATTGGGAGAAGAGGGGAGGGGATCCCAAAATGGGAAATCCCAAAATTGGTGGGGGGAGGGGGATTCTGGAAATGGGGGAGATCCCAAAAGTGAGGAGGGGTCCCAAGAATGGGGAAATCCCAAAATTGGGGGAATCCCAAAAAATGGGAAATCCCAAAGTTGGGGGGAGGGAACTCCCAAAAAATTGGTGGGGGAGGGGATTCTGGAAATGGGGAGATCCCAAAAATTGGGGGAGGGGGATCCCCAAAAATTGAGGAGGGTAATACCAAAAATGGGGGAGGGGGGGGAAGGAGGATCCCAAAAATGGGGAATCCCCCCCAAAAAAGGGGTCAGGACCAATGCGTGGGGGGAGGGAACCCCCCAAATCCCCTCCCCCTCTAAGCCCCGCCCCTCCCCTCCCCCCAGGCCCCCTGGTCGCTGCTCAGCGCCCCCTGTGGCCCGAGCCCCCCGGCCCCGCCCCCCGCGCTCCGGCCCCGCCCCCGGGCTCGGGCCCCGCCCCTGCCAGCCCCCGCCCCCTGGTGCTGTCGCCGGCCCTGGGCTACGCGGCCCTGGAGGTGTTCGCCAGCCGCGTCACGTGAGCGGGGGGCGGGGCTAACGGGGAGGGGGAGGGGGCTAATGGGAATGGGGGAGGGGCTAATGGAAATGGGGGAGGGGTTAAAGGTGTGGGGGAGTGGCTAATGGGAATGGGGGAGGGGCCCTGGAGGTGTTCGCCAGCCGCGTCACGTGAGCGGGGGCGGGGGCCACGGAATGGGGGAGGGCTGGAGTGAATGGGGGGAGGGGCTAACGGGAAGGGGAGGGGCTAAAAGGAATGGGGGAGGGGCTAAAGGAGTGGGGGGCGGGGCTAACGGGAAGGATTGGGGGGGTGAATTTTGGGATTTTTGGGATATTTTGGGATATTTTGGGATGTTTCTGGCCCCTCCCTGACTCAGCTCCTCCCCCCAGGTTCCGGGGAGCCGGGCTGGTTTGGGGGTGAAGTTTGGGGGTGAATTTTGGGATATTTTGGGGGTATTTTGGGATATTTTGGGGGTATTTTGGGGTATTTTGGGATATTTTAGGATATTTTGGGATGTTTCTGGCCCCTCCCTGACCCGCCCCTCCCCCCCCAGGTTTCCGGGGAGCTGGGCTGGTTTGAGGGTGAACTTTGGGGTGAATTTTGGGATATTTTGGGACACTCCTCTCCCTCCCTCCCCCCCCAGGTTCTGGGAGCCGGGCTGGCTTGGGGGTGAATTTTGGGGGTGAATTTTGGGATATTTTTAGGATATTTTGGGATGTTTCTGGCCCCTCCCTGACCCGCCCCTCCCCCCCAGGTTCCGGGGAGCCGGGCTGGCTTGGGGGTGAATTTTGGGGGTGAATTTTGGTGTGAATTTTGGGATATTTTTGGGGTATTTTGGGATATTTTGGGATATTTTAGGATATTTTGGGATATTTTAGGATATTTTGGGATGTTTCTGGCCCCTCCCTGACCCGCCCCTCCCCCCCCAGGTTCCGGGAGCCGGGCTGGCCGCGGCCCCGGGGGGCTCAGGTGGCCTTTGAGGTTTGGGTCCGTCCGGGCTCCTTCCGGGCCGGGCCCCCCTCGCTGAGCCCCCCCCAGGGGCTGGACCCCCCCCAGGGGCTGGACCCCGCCCAGCTGGAGTGGGTCACCAAGGAGCCGGGGGCCACCGTGCTGGCCGGGCTGCTGGTCAGGGTGGACTGAGAGCCCCCGGGGGGCGCCCCAGGAGCGGGGGAGACCCCCCAGAAACACCCTCAAAAAATGGGGGAGACCCCCCAGAAATAACCCCCAAAAACGGGGGGGATTCTTCAGAAATTTCCTCAAAAAATGGGGGAGACCCTCCAGAAATAACCCCCAGGAACGGGGGAGATTCTTCAGAAATTCCTTCAAAAAACGGGGGAGATTCTTCAGAAATTTCCTCAAAAGTTGGGAGACATCCTCCAGAAATACCCCCCAGAAATGGGGGAAATTCTCCAGAAATTTCCTCCAAAAATCGGGGAGATTCTTCAGAAATTCCCTCCAAAAATGGGGGAAATTCTCCAGAAATACCTTCAAAAAATGGGGGAGATCCTTCAGAAATAACCCCCCAAAATGAGGGAGATTCTTCAGAAATTCCCCCCAAAAATGTGAGAAATTCTCCAGAAATAACCCCCAAAAATGGGGGAGATTTTTCAGAAATACCTTCAAAAAATGGGAGAATTCCTCCAGAAATTCCCTCAAAAATGGGGGAAATTCTTCAGAAATTCCCTCAAAAAGTGGGGGAGATTCTCCAGAAATTCTCTCCAAAAATGGGGGAAATTCTTCAGAAATTCCCCCCAAAAATGTGAGAATTCCTCCAGAAATTCCCTCAAAAGACAGGAAAATTCCTCCAGGAGATCTGGGGGATCAGCACCCCAAAAATTCGGGAGTTTCTTGAGAAATTCCCTCAAAAACGGGGGAATTCCTCAGAAAGTTCCCCCCAAAAATGAGGAAATTCTCCAGAAAATATGGGAGTCAACACCCAAAAGTGGGTGAAATTTCTCTAGAAAATTTGGGGGAAATTTCTCCAAAAATGAGGAATTCCTCCTAAAAAAATTAAGGAAATTCCTCGAAAAAATGGGAGAATTTCTCCAAGGAATGGGGGGAATTTCTCAGAATAAAACTGGGGAAGTTGCACCGAAAAAAAACGGGAATTAACACCCAAAAATGAGGGAATTTCTTGGAAAGTTTGGGGGAATTCCTCCAGAAAACTGGGGGGAATTTCTGCAAAAAAAATGGGGGAATTTTTTCCAAAAAAATTGAGGGAATTTTTTCCGAAAAAATTGAGGGAATTTCTTCCAAAATTTGGGTAATTTTTCCCCAAAAATTGGGGAATCACTACCCAAAAAAAAGGGAATTTCTCAAGAAAATCTGGGGAAACTCCCTCAAAAAATTGAGGAATTCCTCCAAAAAAATTTGGGGGAATCCCTCCAAAAATTAGGATGAGGGGGGGGAGGTGGGAAAAGACCCCCCCCAAAAAAAATTGGGGAACCCCCCTGAAATTTGGGGAACCCTCAAAAATTTGGGAACTCCCCCCAAAAATTGGGGAAAACTCCCCAAAATCAGATGGGAATCAAGAGACTCCTCCTCAAAAAAAAAAGGGGGGGACCCCCAAAATTTCCCCAAATTGGGGAACCCCAAAAATATCGGGGGTTAATTTGGGGATCCCCCCTAACAAATTCTTGAGGGGATTTTTGGGGGTTCACCCCAATTTTGGGGGGTCTCACCTCAATTTGGGGAGGGGATCCTCTCAAGGGGGGATGGGGGGGGAGGGATCCCCCAAATTTTATTTTTTGGGGAGGTCCTTGACCCCAATTTTGCCCAATTTGGGGGTTTCTGGAGCCGTTTTTGGGGGGATTTTCCCCCAATTTTTTTGGGGGGTGGGGTCACAGCACTTGCCCCCCTCCCCCCACTGCACAGCCCCTCCCCGCCCCCTCCCCCCTTTATTTATTGCCCCAAATGTGAATCCGGGGGGTGGGGAGAGGGCAGGGGGAGGGAATTTTGGGGGTTTCTGATCGGGATTTTTTTTTAATATATATATTTTTTTTCTGTTTGGGTTTTTTTTCTGTGTGTGTTTCGGGGTTTTTTTTAAGAAAAAAAAAGGATTTTTATTTAAAGCTGCTGCGAGGGTGGGGGAGGGGGGGAAATCGCGCCCCTCCCCCCTCTTTTCCCCTCCCCCCCTCCCCCCATAAAACCGTGAGGAAAAAAAAATTTCTCCGTGTGCTCTGTGGGGAATGGCTGGAAATTTGGGGGGTGGGGGGAGGGGCGGGGGATGAAAATTTGGGGGATCCTGAGTTGGGGGGAGGGGCGAAACGGGTGGGGAGCCCGGAAGAGGCGTGGCTTGTCCTTATATGGCAATCGGGGCGTGGCTCAGCCTCGTTTCCGCTCAGTGGGCGTGGCCCAGCCGCGCTCTCATTTCCTGGGCGTGGTTTATCCTTTTAAGGAAATCTGGGCGTGGCTCAGCCTCGCTTTCACTCAATGGGGTGATTTTTTCCTCCCTTATATGGTAATCGGGGCGTGGCCCAGCCTCGCTCCCATTCCGTGGGCGTGGTTTAGCCTCGTTCCCACTCGGTGGGCGTGGCTCAGCCTCGTTCCCACTCAAAGGAGTGATTTCTTCCCTTATATGGATATTGGGGCGTGGCTTAGCCTCGTTTTCACCTCCAGATATTTGTTTTCTCCTTATATGGCAATCGGGGCGTGGCTCGGCCTCGTTCCCGCTCGGTGGGCGTGGCCCAGCCTCGTTCCCATTCACTGGGCGTGGTTTGGCCTTATAAGGAAATCTGGGCGTGGCTCAGCCTCGCTTTCACTCAAAGGGAAGCTTTCCCCCCTTATATGGCAATCGGGGCGTGGCCCAGCCTCGCTCCCATTCCGTGGGCGTGGCTCGGGCTCGTCCCCGCCGGAAGCGGAAGCGGCGGAAGCGGAAGCGGAAGCGCGGCCTGGCCCGGCGCTGCGCGGCGCCGCTCGCTCCCCGCCGCTTCCCGCCGCTCTCTCACGATGCCGGCGCTGCTGGAGCGGCCGAAGCTCAGCTCGGCCATGGCGCGGGCGCTGCACCGCCACGTCATGGTGGAGCGGGAGCGCAAGCGGCAGGGTGAGCGCGGGCGGGCGCTGAGCGGGAGCGGGGGGCGGACAAGGCCGCGGCCGCCGGTGCCGCCGGGTCTCCATAGCAACAGGCGCCGCCCCCGGGGGTCTCCATAGCAACAGGCGCCGCCCCCGGGGTCTCCATAGCAACAGGCGCCGCCCCTCGGCGTCTCCATGGCAACGGGGCCGCGGTTGGCGCCGTTGTTGTGGGGAGGCCCCGCCCCCGGCGCCGTTCCCATGGCAACAGGCCACGCCCCTTGGGAAGGGTGGGGTGAGGGCGGAGCTGAGCGACCCCCAAAGCCCTGAGTGACCCCTGGGTGACCCCTGACCCCTGAGTGACCCCTGACTGACCATGAGTGACCCCTGGGTGACCTCTGAGTGACCCCTCAGTAACCCCTGACCGACCAATGAGTGACCAATGAGTGACCCCCTGACCCCCTGAGTGACCCCTGAGTGACCCCCTGGCTGACCCCTGACCACTGAGTGACCCCTGAATGACTCCTGGTTCCCCTGAGTGACCCCTGAGTGAACCGGTGACCCCGGCTGACCCCTGGCTGACCCCTGACCCCCGGGTGACCCCGGGTGACCCCTGGGTGACCCCCGGCTGACCCCTGACCCCGGTGGCCCCCAGAGGAGGAGGAGGTGGACAAGATGATGGAGCAGAAGGTGCGGGAGGAGCAGGAGCGGCGCCGGCGCAAGGAGCTGGAGGAGAGGATGAGCCTGGAGGAGACGCGCGAGCAGGTGGGGGATGCGCCCAAAATCCGGCCAGAATCCGGCCAAAAATCACCCAGAATCCAGCCAAAAATCACCCAGAATCCGGCCAAAAATCACCCAAAAATCCGCCCAAATTCGGCCAAAAAACACCCAGAATCCGGCCAAAAATCCACCCAAAATCCAGCCAAAAATCACCCAGAATCCAGCCAAAATTCACCCAAAAATCCAGCCAAAAATCACCCAGAATCCGGCCAAAAATCACCCAGAATCCGGCCAAAAATCACCCAGAATCCGGCCAAAAATCACCCAGAATCCGGCCAAAAATCCGCCCAAATTCTGCCAAAAATCCGCCCAAATCCGCCCAAAAATCACCCAGAATCCAGCCAAAAATCCGCCCAAAATCGGCCAAAAATCCAGCCAAAAATCACCCAAAAATCCGCCCAAAAAATCGCCCCAGAATCTGGCCAAAAATCCGCCCCAAATCCGGCCAAAAATCACCCAGAATCCAGCCAAAAATCCGCCCAAATTCTGCCAAAATTCACCCAAAAATCCGGCCAAAAATCACCCAGAATCCAGCCAAAAATCCGCCCAAATTCTGCCAAAAATCCGCCCAAATCCGGCCAAAAATCACCCAGAATCCGGCCAAAAATCACCCAGAATCCAGCCAAAAATCACCCAGAATCTGGCCAAAATCACCCAGAATCCAGCCAGACATCCGCCCAAATTCTGCCAAAAATCACCCAAAATCCACCCAAAAATCCACTCAAAAATCCTCCCAAATTCTGCCAAAAATCAGCCAAAAATTCACCCTGATCCAGCCAAAAATCCGCCCAAATCTGGCCAAATTCGGCCAAAAATCGCCCAAAATCCAGCCAAAAATCTGCCCAAATTTGGCCAAAAATCAGCCAAAAATCCAGCCAAAAATTCACCCAAAATCCACCCGAAAATTCACCCAAAAATTTCCTCCAAAAATCACCATTTTTTCACCAAAATGTCACTTTTTTCCCTCAAAAATTCACAGTTTTTTCCCAAAATCCCCTTTTTTCACCCCAATTCAGTTGCTGAATCTACAAGAGGAGAATCCCCCCAAAACCCCCTTAAAAACCTTCCAAAATCTCAATTTTTCCTCCAAAAATCACTGTTTTTTCACCATTTTTCACCATTTTGTCACCAAAATTTCACTTTTTTTCCCCCCAGAAAATTCACATTTTTTCCCAAAATCCCCTTTTTTTACCCCAATTCATCTGCTGAATTTGGAGGAAGAGAATCCCCCAAAACCCCCTCCAAAAATCCCATTTTTCCTCCAAAAATCACCATTTTTTCACCTAAATTTCACTTTTTTTCCCCAAAAAATTCACAATTTTTTCCCAAAATCCCCGTTTTTCACCCCAATGCAGCTGCTGAAGCTGCAGGAGAAGCTGGGGGCCCTGCAGGAGGAGAAACCCCAAAAAACCCCAAAAATCCCATTTTTCCTTCAAAAATCACCATTTTTTCACCAAAATTTCACTTTTTTCCCCCAAAAAATTCACAGTTTTTTCCCCAAATCCCCTTTTTTCACCCCAATTCAGTTTCTGAATCAAAAAGAGCAGAATCCCCCCAAAACCCCCTCTAAAAATCCCATTTATTCTTCTAAAAATCCCATTTTTCCTCCAAAAATCACCATTTTTTCACCAAAATTTCACTTTTTTTCCCCAAAAATTCACACCTTTTTCCCAAAATCCCCTTTTTTCACCCCAATTCAGTTTCTGTATCTACAGAAGGAGAAACTCCCTGAAATCCCCCCCGAAACCCCTCCAAAAATCCCATTTTTTCCCCTAAAATTCCCATTTTTTCACCATTTCTTCACCGATTTTCACCATTTTTTCACCGTTTTTTTCCCCAAAATTCCCATTTTTTCCCAAAATCCCCGTTTTTCACCCCAATGCAGCTGCTGAAGCTGCAGGAGAAGCTGGGGGCCCTGCAGGAGGAGAAGCACCAGCTCTTCCTGCAGCTCAAGAAGGTTCTGCACGAGGAGGAGAAACGGCGCCGCAAGGAGCAGAGGTGGGGCTGAGAATTTGGGGGAATTTTGGGGGATTTTGGGAAAATTTGGGAATTTTGGGGGATTTAGGAATTTGGGGAATTTTTTGGGAATTTTTTGAGAATTTTTTGGGAATTTTTTGAGAATTTTTTGGGGGATATTGGGGGAATTTAGGAATTTGGGGAATTTTTTGAGAATTTTTTTGGGAAAATTTTTGGGATTTTTCAGGGAATTTTTGCGACTTTTTGGGAGATTTTGGAGGGATATTTTTTGATTTTTTGGGGGGAGTTTTGGGAATTTTGGGGAAAATGTGGGAATTTTGGGGATTTAGGAATTTGGGGAATTTTTTGAGAATTTTTTTGGGGAAATTTTTGGGATTTTTCAGGGAATTTTTGCGACTTTTTGGGAGATTTTTGATTGATTTTTTTGAGTTTTAGGGCGGAGTTTTGGGAATTTTGGGGGATTTTGGGGAAAATGTGGGAATTTTCGGGAAAATTTGGGAATTTTGGGGAATTTAGGAATTTGGGGAAATTTTTGGGAATTTTTGGAGAATTTTTTTGAGGGGAATTTTGGGGGAATTTTTACGACTTTTTGGGGATTTTTGGATTGATTTTTTTGATTTTTGGGGGGGATTTTTGGGGGATTTGGGGAAATTTTTTGGAAAATTTTGGGGGGATTTTTGAGGTGGTTTTGGGTGATTTTGGAAATTTTTCAAAAATTTTGGGATGATTTGGGTTGATTTAGGGATGTTTTGTGTGGTTTTGGGATGTTTTGGAATGTTTTTGTGTGATTTTAGTTGATTTTGGGGTGGTTTTGGCTGATTTTGGGTGGTTTTGGGATGTTTCTGTTGATTTCGGGTGGTTTTGGGGTGATTTTGGTTGATTTTGGCTGATTTTGGGATGTTTTTGTGTGTTTTTGGCTGGTTTTGTTTGGGTTTGGCCATTTTTGGGGTGATTTTGGTTGATTTTTGGCTGTTTTTGTGTGTTTCTGGCCATTTTTGGGGTGGTTTTGGCCGTTTTTGTGTGATTTTGGCCGTTTTTGGTGTGTTTTTGGCTGATTTTGGATTATTTCGGGGTGATTTTGGCTGATTTTGGCTGGTTTTGGTGTGTTTCTAGCCGTTTTTGGGGTGTTTTTGGCCGTTTTTGTGTGATTTTGGCCGTTTTTGGTGTGTTTTTGGCCGTTTTTGGGGTGTTTTTGGCTGATATTAGGTGGTTTTGGTGTGTTTTTGGCTGATTTTGGATGATTTCGGGGTGATTTTGGCTGATTTTGGCTGTTTTGGTGTGTTTCTGGCCGTTTTTGGTGTGTTTTTGGCTGATTTTGGGTGGTTTTGGGGTGATTTTGGCTGATTTTTGGCTGTTTTGTGTGTTTCTGGCCGTTTTTGGGGTGTTTTTGGCCGCTTTTGGGTGATTTCAGGGGTGATTTTGGCTGGTTTTGGTGTGTTTCTGGCCGTTTTGGGGTGTTTCTGGCCGTTTTTGGGGTGTTTTTGGCTGTTTTTGTGTGTTTCTGGCCGTTTTGGGGTGTTTTTGGCCGTTTTGGGGGTGTTTCTGGCCGTTTTTATGTGTTTCCTGGCCGTTTTTGGTGTGTTTCTGGCCGTTTTGGGGGTGTTTTTGGCTGTTTTGTGTGTTTCTGGCCGTTTTTGGGGTGTTTTTGGCCGTTTTGGTGTGATTCTGGCCGTTTTTGGGGTGTTTCTGGCCGTTTTTGGGGTGTTTCTGGCCGTTTTTGGGGTGTTTTTGGCTGTTTTTGTGTGTTTCTGGCCGTTTTTGGGGTGTTTTTGGCTGACTTTGGGTGTCTGCAGTGACCTGACCACGCTGAGGCGGCCGCCAGACCAAGAGGGGCTGGGGTGCCGGGGCGCACCTGCTGGGCATGGCAGGTGAGGGGGCTGGGGGCCCCGGGGGGGGTTTGGGGGGCCTTGGGGAGATTTGGGGGAATTGGGGGAGATTTGGGGGGGTCCTGGGGGGATTTGAGGTGAGTTTGAGAGATCCTGCGGGGAGTTTGGGGGGCTTTGGGGGAGTTTGGGGGCACTGGGGGGGATTTGGGGGCTGGGGGGCCCCGGGGGGGTTTAGGGGGCCTGGGGGGGATTTGGGGGAGTTCTGGGGGGGTTTGGGGGCACTGGGGGGAGTTTGGGAGGCACTGGGGGGGATTTGGGGGGAATTGGGGGAGATTTGGGGGGTCCTGGGGGGATTTGGGGAGTCCTGGGGGCAGTTTGGGGGCACTGGGGGGGCTTTGGGGGAATTGGGGCAGTTTGAGGGGGGTCCTGGGGGGGATTTGGGGTGAGTTTGGGAGATCCTGCGAGGGGAGCTTGGGGGGACTTGGGGGAGATTTGGGGGAATTGGGGGAGATTTGGGGGGTCCTGGGGCAGTTTGGGGGGCACTGGGGGGGGATTTGGGGGGTCCTGGGGGGATTTGGGGGGTCCTGGGCGGGGATTTGGGGTGGATTTGGGGGATTCTGGCAGGATTTCGGGGGTCTTGGAGGGGATTTTGGGAGGATTTGGGGGGTCCTGGGGGGTCTGTTGCTGATTCTGGGGGCTGATTTGGGGTCATTTTGAGCTGATTTTTGGGGTGATTTTGGGACTGATTTTGGATGATTTGGGACTGATTTTGGGGAGGTTTTGTGCTGATTTTGGAGCTGATTTTGGGGTGATTTTGGGCTGGTTTTGGGGTGATTTTGAGACTGATTTTGGGTGATTTTTGGGGTGATTTTGGGGAGGTTTTGGGCTGATTTTGGAGCTGATTTTGGGGTGATTTTGGGCTGGTTTTGGGGTGATTTTGAGACAGATTTTGGGTGATTTTGGGGGTGATTTTGGGGAGGTTTTGGGCTGATTTTGGAGCTGATTTTGGGGTGATTTTGGGGTCCCCACAGGCAGCCCGAGTGATTTGAAGCTGATTTTAGGCTGATTTTGAAGCTGATTTTGGGGGTGATTTTGGCTGGTTTGGGGATAATTTTGGGGTGATTGTGGGACTGATTTTGGGGGTGATTTTGGGCTGTTTTTGGGGGTGATTGTGGGACAGATTTGGGGTGGTTTTGGGGTGATTTTGGCCGGTTTTGGGGTCCCCACAGGCAGCCCGGGGGGGCCGCGCTCGGGGCTCATCGGGGCCGATCGAGCCAAACAAATGTTCGGGCCCCCTGTGATCAGCGTGAGTCTGGGGGGTTTTTGGGGATTTTGGGGGAGTTTTGGGAGGTTTGGGAGGATTTTGGGAGGATTTTGGGGGATTTTGGGGGATTTGGGGGGGAATTTGGGTGGATTTTGGGGAGTTTTGGGTAGATTTTGGGGAATTTGGGGGGATTTTGGGGGGATTTGGGGGAGTTTTGGGAGGTGTGGGGGAATTTGGGGGGATTTTGGGTGGATTTTGGGAGATTTTGGGGGATTTTGGGAGATCTTGGGGAGTTTGGAGAGGTTTGGGAGGATTTTGGGGAGTTTTGGGTGATTTTGGGGGAGTTTTGGGGGATCCCCGTGGGGATGGGGGTGGGGCGAGGGTCCCTGTGGAATTTGGGGGGGTCCCTGGGTGAAATTTGGGGTCCCTCCCAAAATCTCTGGGATTTCCACCCCTCCCCCCTTTTCCCCCCAAAATATCTGAGCCCTCGAATCTTGGGGACCCCTCCCCAAATTTCTGATTCCCCCAAATTTCAGGGACTGCACCCCAAAGTTTGACCCCTCCCCCCCAAGTTTAGGACCCCTCCCCACTCTCTGGCCCCGCCCCCAATCGCTGACCCCGCCCCCCACTCTCTGGCCCCGCCCCTTTCCAGCCGCGCCATTTCGGGGCCCAGCCCCCCTTCGGGGCCGGGGGGGACCCGGGGGCGTTCGGGGGGGGGCAGGGGGGGCCTGGCCCCGCCCCCTTCGGGGGTGGGGTAGAGCCCTGCCCTCCCCCTGCTCTTCTCGCCCAGCCCCCCGGCCTACGGAGGAGCCCAGCAGCTGCGGGGTGAGAGCTGAACTGGGAGCACTGGGAGGGACTGGGAGGGGGTTGGGGGGACTGGGCGGGACTGGGGGGGAACTGGGAGGGACTGGGAGCACTGGGAGGGACTGGGGGGACTGGGAGGGACTGGGGGGAACTGGGAGGGAATTGGGAGGAACTGGGAGCACTGGGAGGGACTGGGGGGACTGGGAGGGACTGGGGGAACTGGGAGCACTGGGAGGGACTGGGGGAGGATTGGGGGGTGAACTGGGGATACTGGGTTATGCTGGGAGGGACTGGGAGGAACTGGGGAGAGATTGGGATAAACTGGGAGG
The DNA here is from genome assembly GCA_034336665.1 of Luscinia megarhynchos. NCBI lineage: Eukaryota > Metazoa > Chordata > Aves > Passeriformes > Muscicapidae > Luscinia > Luscinia megarhynchos. The sequence goes on along the minus strand of JAPFBE010000210.1, from coordinate 34,640 downwards.
GACTGGGAGGGAATTGGGAGGAACTGGGAGCACTGGGAGGGACTGGGAGGGGATTTGGGGGGGAACTGGGGATACTGGGAGGGGCTGGAATGCACTGGGATGGACTGGGGAGAGGGAGTGGGAGGGACTGGGGGGAACTGGGAACAGTGGGAGGGGAACTGGGAGGGGATTGGAGGTCATTGGTCCATACTGGCTTATACTGGTCCATACTGGTCCATACTGGTCCGTACTGGTCCAAACTGGTCCGTACTGGTACATAGTGGTCCGCACTGGTCTGTACTGGTCCGTACTGGTCCATACTGGTCCGTACTGGTCTGTACTGGTCTGTACTGGTCTGTACTGGTCCATACTGGTCTGTACTGGTCTGTACTGGTCCGTACTGGTCCGTACTGGTCTGTACTGGTCTGTACTGGTCCGTACTGGTCCGTACTGGTCTGTACTGGTCCATACTGGTCCATACTGGTCCGTACTGGTCCATACTGGTCGGTACTGGTCCATACTAGTCCGTACTGGTCTGTACTGGTCCATACTGGTCCGTACTGGTCTCCCCCAGCCCCCGCCGCGTTCCCGGCGCTGCCGTTCCTGCCCCAGCAGCCACCAGGGGGCGCCTTCGGCCTGCACGGGCACTTCCCCCCCGCCCAGCCAGGTGAGGAACAGCTGGAAACAGCTGGAAACACACCTGGGGCACACCTGGGCACACCTGGGGCACAGCTGGGACACAGCTGGGGGTACCTGGGCACACCTGGGGCACCTTGGGACACACCTGTAACACACCTGGGCACACATGAAACATCTGGGCACACCTGTAACACATCTGTGACACACCTGGGACCAACTGGAGATACCTGGGAACAACTGGGACGCACCTGGGCACACCTGGGCACATATGAAACACACCTGGGCACAGCTGTAACACCTGTAACACACCTGTAACACACCTGGGACACACCTGGGACCAACTGGAGATACCTGGGCACATCTGTAACACACCTGGGACACACCTGGGGCACACCTGGGGCACACCTGGGGCACACCTGGGCACACCTGGGCACAGCTGGGCACACCTGGGGCACACCTGGGCACAGCTGGGGGCACATCTGGGGAACAGCTGGGGCACACCTGGGCACACCTGGGCACACCTGGGCACACCTGGGCACAGCTGGGGCACATCTGGGAACAGCTGGGGCACACCTGGGCACACCTGGGCACACCTGGGATACACCTGGGCACACCCCTGGGCACACCCGGGGCACACCTGGGCACACCTGGGCACCTTGGGACACACCTGGGACACACCTGGGCACACCTGGGCACACCTGGGCACAGCTGGGGCACATCTGGGAACAGCTGGGGCACACCTGGGCACACCTGGGCACACCTGGGCACAGCTGGGGCACATCTGGGAACAGCTGGGGCACACCTGGGCACACCTGGGATACACCTGGGCACACCGGGGGCACACCTGGGCACACCTGGGCACCTTGGGACACACCTGGGACACACCTGGGCACACCTGGGCACACCTGGGCACAGCTGGCCCGGCTCAGGTGTCCCCTCCCTCCCCCAGGGTTCCTCCCCCCAGTTCGTCGCTGCCGCTGCAGAAGCAGCTGGAACACGCCAACAGCCAATCAGGGTTCAGCGAGCCCGTGAGTGGGGAGGGGCCAACAGCCAATCAGGGTTCAGCGAGCCCGTGAGTGGGGGAGGGGCCAACAGCCAATCAGGGTTCAGCGAGCCCGTGAGTGGGGGGAGGGCCAACAGCCAATCAGGGTTCAGCGAGCCGGTGAGTGGGGGAGGGGCCAACAGCCAATCAGGGTTCAGCGAGCCCGTGAGTGGGGGAGGGGCCGTGGGGGAGGGGCCAACAGCCAATCAGGGTTCAGCGAGCCCGTGAGTGGGGGGAGGGCTGTGGGGGAGGGGCCAACAGCCAATCAGGGTTCAGCGAGCCCGTGAGTGGGGGAGGGGGCTGTGGGGGAGGGGGCCAACAGCCAATCAGGGTTCAGCGAGCCCGTGAGTGGGGAGGGGCCAACAGCCAATCAGGGTTCAGCGAGCCCGTGAGTGGGGGGAGGGGCTGTGGGGGGAGGGGCCAACAGCCAATCAGGGTTCAGCGAGCCCGTGAGTGGGGGAGGGGCCGTGGGGGAGGGGCCAACAGCCAATCAGAACTCAGTAGATCTGTGAGTGGGGGGAGGGGGCTGAGCAGGGGGCGTGGCCTCAGGCATTGGGGGGCGGGGCTAAATGGGGAGGTGGGGGAGGGGCAGCACACCCGGATTTTTTGGGGGGGTGGGGGGAGGGGCGGGTGTGGATCAGGAGGGGAGGGGTCTCCACCCCCTCACCCCTCCCCGCCCACAGCCGCCCCTCCCCCACAGGCTCTGCACGCCGGCCCCGCCCTCCTGCCCAGCCCCCAACTGCCCGTGCCCATCCAGGGGAACCCCAAGGTCTGGGGGGGGGCTGGGGGGAGGGGCACGGGGGGTGGGGGAGGGGAATGAAGGGGGTTTGAGTGGGGGAGGGGCACAAAGTTGGGGGTGGGGGAGGGATTTGGGGGGTTTGAGGGGCAGTGGGGGGAGGGGGAAAAATTCGGGGGGAAGAGCTGTGGGGGGAGGGGCAGAAGGTTGGGTGGGGGGAGGGGAATGGCGGGTTTGAGGGGGAAGGGCACAAATTTGGGGTGGGGGGAGGGATTTGGGGGGAGGGGTGGAGCTGGGTGGGGGGAGGGGCACGAATTGTTGGGGGAAGGGTTTTGGTGGGGGGAGGGGCTGGTTTGTGGGGGAGTTTTGATTTTTTCAGGGGGGGAAGGGGGGGAGGGGCAAGGAGAGGCTGGGGGGTGTGGGCACCTCCCGTGCCCTCCCCCACCCCCTCCCGCCCCCTCCCCCACAGCCGGCTCTGCCCTTCCCGCCCCCCCCGCCGCCTCCCCCGGAAGTTTTCCCCCCCACGGCGCCCCGCCCGCAGCCGCCCCCCCCACGTGAGTTCCCGCCCCTCCCCCACCCTCCCTCAGGCCCCTCCCCCCACCCTCCTCACCGCCCCTCCCCCCACCAGGCCCGGCACGGCCCCTTCCTGCCCCACGGGCAGGGACAGCGCTTCTACCACAAGTGATGACGTCAGCCAAGGACACGCCCCCATTCCCGCCGGGGTGACGTCACTGGGGGAAGCCACGCCCGCGGCTGGATGACGTCATGGGATGGGGGGGAGGGGATTTAGGAGCGAAAGTGGAGGGGGGAGGGGCGATCAGTGGCGCCTCCCCTCCCAAATAAAGAGCTGTAATAAATTAATGAGTTCATTAATGAGTTCATTGTGTTAATGAGTTAAGAGCTGATGAATGAGTTAATGAATTAATTGAATTAATGAGCCAATGAATGAGCTAATGAGTTAATGACTGATGTAATGAATGAGTTGATGTGGTTAGAAACGCGGATTCTGTCCCCAGCTGTTAAAAACCAGATGTGGCAGTGACCCTGATTTCTGTGGGAGATACTCTCTGCTAATGGGCCAGGTGTTAGAAACGGGTGTGGCAGTGATCCTGATCTCCATGGGAGATATCTCCTGTTCATGGCCATTGTTAAAAACGGGTGTGGCAGTGATCCTTATCTCTGTGGGAATATCTCCTGTTCATGGGCCATCTTTAAACCATCACGGGCAATCATCTGTTTTCCACAGCCCATCCTCCCTCCAGGAGACATCTCCTGTTCATGGCCATTGTTAAAAACTGGGCGTGGCAGTGCCCCTTATCTCTGTGGGAATATCTCCTGTTAATGGGCCATTGTTAAAAACTGGGCGTGGCAGTGCCCCTTATCTCTGTGGGAATATCTCCTGTTAATGGGCCATTGTTAAAAACCAGCTGGGCAATCATCTTTATCTTTCCCACAGCCCATCCTCCCTCCAGGAGATATCTCCTGTTCATGGCCATTGTTAAAAACTGGGCGTGGCAGTGCCCCTTATCTCTGTGGGAATATCTCCTGTTCATGGGCCATCTTTAAACCATCACGGGCAATCATCTGTTTTCCACAGCCCATCCTCCCTCCAGGAGATATCTCCTGTTAATGGGCCATTGTTAAAAACTGGGTGTGGCAGTGCCCCTTATCTCTGTGGGGATATCTCCTGTTAATGGGCCATTGTTAAAAACCAGCTGGACAATCATCTTTATCTTTCCACAGCCCATCCTCTCTCCAGGAGATATCTCCTGTTCATGGCTGATAAAATCACATCATCCCACTGGGAGATACCCCACCCAGGGGGAGGAGCCAAGCATTTCCTACCTCGAGAATTTTGGAGAATTTTCGCGGGGATTTTTAAGAGGATTTTGGAGAAGTTTTAGGATTTTTTTTAGGGATTTTTGGCATAATCAGGGGATTTTAAAAAAAAATTTGGGGGAATTTTTTGATAATTTTGAGGGATTATTGGGGGGGGCATTTTTTGGGATTTTTAAGGGGATTTTTGAGAATTTTTAGGATTTTTTTTTTTAATGGGATTTTTTAGGGGATTTATTTTACTTTTTTGGGCTATTTTTGAAAACTTGGGATTTTGTAGGGAATTTTTTAGGGAATATTTGGGAAATTTTTGGAGGAATATTTAGGAATTTTTTTGGGAAATATTTGGGAATTCTTTTTGGGATTCTGGGAGGTGGGAAAACCACAAATCAACACGAAGTTAATGAACTTTAAAACTATTTTATTGATAAAAAAATCCTTTTATTGCTACAAAAAAAGCACAAAAAAAAAAATCCTGGGGGGGGGATTTTGGGAATTTGGGGTCCCTGCTTCCATTTTTGAGGTTTCTGGGGGAATTTTTTTTCCCCATTTTTTTGCATTTTCCCCCCATTTTTGGGTCTCTCTCACACGAAGGTGACGGTGGTCCTGGCCGGGTTCACCTGCAGCACGTTCAGCCCCAATTTTTGCAGGAATTTCCCCATTTTTTTTCCCATTTTTTGCAGGATTTTTGCAGTTTTTTGCCCCATTTTGCAGGATTTTTGTAGGATTTTTGCAGTTTTTTTCCTGTTTTTTCCCGTTTCCCCCCATTTTTGGGTCTCTCTCACACGAAGGTGACCGTGGTCCGGGCCAGGTTCACCTGCAGGAATTTCCTCATTTTTCCCCCATTTTTTGCAGTTTTTTTCCCCATTTTTTGCAGGATTTTGGCAGCAATTTCCCCAAATCCCATTTTTCCCCAAATCCCATTTTTGGGTCTCTCACACGAAGGTGACCGTGGTCCGGGCCGGGTTCACCTGCAGCACGTTCAGCCCCATTTTTTCCCGTTTTTTGCAGGATTTTTACAGATTTTTTCCCCATTTTTCCCCCCATTTTTGGGTGTCTCTCACACGAAGGTGACCGTGGTCCTGGCTGGGTTCACCTGCAGCACGTTCAGCCCCATTTTTTGCAGGATTTTTGCAGGTTTTTTCCCATTTTTTGCAGGAATTTCCCCATTTTTTTGCAGTTTTTTTCCCCAGTTTTTCACAGGAATTTTCCCCAAATCCCATTTTTGGGTCTCTCTCACTGCGAAGGTGACGGTGGTCGGGCCGGGTTCACCTGCAACACGTTCAGCCCCATTTTTGCAGGATTTTCCCATTTTTTCCCCCATTTTTTGCAGGATTTTCCCCATTTCTCACAGAATTTTTGCAGTTTTTTGCCCAGTTTTTTGCAGGAATTTTCCCCAAATCCCATTTTTGGGTCTCTCTCACACGAAGGTGACGGTGGTCCGGGCCGGGTTCACCTGCAGCACGTTCAGCCCCAATTTTTGCAGGATTTTCCCCATTTTTTTCCCCATTTTTTGCAGGATTTTCCCCATTTCTCACAGAATTTTTGCAGTTTTTTCCCCAGTTTTTTGCAGGAATTTCCCCAAATCCCATTTTTGGGTGTGTCTCACACGAAGGTGACGGTGGTCCGGGCGGGGTTCACCTGCAGCACGTTCAGCCCCTCGTACTCGGCCAGGGCCGCGCTCACCTGCGCCGGGGTGAAGCCGCGCGCGCCCAGCGCCGCCAGCGCCCGCGGCAGCGACACCGCGCGCGCCCCGGGGCCCGCCAGCTCCCGCAGCACCCCGAAAACGGCCTCGGAGGGGCGGGGGCACCTGGGGGGGCAACGGGGGAGAGGTCAGCAAAAAATAATCCCAGAAAAAATCCCTGAAAAAATCCCCAAAAAATGCCCAGAAAAATCCCCGAAAAAATCGCCCCAGAAATCCCTGAAATTCATCCAAAATCCAAAAAAAAATCCCGAAAAAAAGCCCTGAAATTCACCCAAAATCCCCCATAAAAGTCCCAAAAAAATCCCCGAAAAAATCCCCTGAAAAAATCCCTGAAATTAATCCAAAATCCCCCCCCAAAATCCCCCCCCAGCTCCCGCAGCACCCCGAAAACGGCCTCGGAGGGGCGGGGGCACCTGGGGGGGCAACGGGGCAGAGGTCAGCAAAAAATATCCCAGAAAAAATCCCTGAAAAATCGCCGAAAAAAATCCCCAAAAAATGCCCAGAAAAATCCCGAAAAAATCGCCCCAGAAATCCCCTGAAATTCATCCAAAATCCAAAAAAAAATCCCGAAAAAAAAGCCCTGAAATTCACCCAAAATCCCCCATAAAAGTCCCAAAAAAATCCCCTGAAAAAATCCCTGAAATTCACCTCAAAATCCCCCCAAAAATCCCCCCCAGCTCCCGCAGCACCCCGAAAATCGCCTCGGAGGGGCGGGGGCACCTGGGGGGGCAACGGGGGAGAGGTCAGCAAAAATATCCACAAAAAAATCCCCGAAAAAATCCCTGAAAAAATCCTCAAAAAAATCCCTGAAATCGACTCGAAATCCCCCAAAAATCCCCTCAAAATCTCCAAAAAAATCCTGATAGTCACCCAAAACCCCCCAAAAAAATTCCCAAAAAAATCCCTGAAATTCACCCAATAATCCCCGAAAAAATCCCCTCAAAATCCCCAAAAAATACCAAAAAATCCCCCCAAAAAACCCTGAAATTCACCCAAAATCAAAAAAAAATCCCGAAAAAAAAGCCCTGAAATTCACTTCAAAAAATCCCTGAAATTCACCCAAAATCCCCCAAAAAATTCCCAAAAAAATCCCCAGAAAAATCCCCGAAAAAATCGCCCCAGAACTCCCTGAAATTGACTCAAAATCCCCCAAAAAATCCCCGAAAAATTCCCCAAAGAAATCCGCGAAAAAATCCCTGAAATTAATCCGAAATTGCACCACAAATCCCCTCAAAATCCCCTCAAAATCCCAAAAAATTCACCCAAAATCCTCCCCAAATAACCCCAAAAATTCCCGAAATTCCCAAATTTCCTGTTCCTCACCTGGGGCCGGGCTCGGGGTCCCCCCTGAGCGAGTCCCGCGCGGCCTCGAGCAGCCGCAGCGCCTCGGTGACGTCGTCCTTCTCCACCACGGCGCCCAGCCGCAGCCGGGCCTGCCAGAATCAGCCAAAAACAACCCAAAAATCAGATCAGAAACAGCCCAAAAAACTGCCCAAAAATCAACAAAATCAGCCCCAAAATGAGCCCCAAAATCCACCCCAAAATCAGCCCCAGGGCCTCGGTGACGTCCTTCTCCACCACGGCGCCCAGCCACAGCCGGGCCTGCCAAAATCACCAAAAATCACCAAAATCAGGTCAAAAAACAGCCCAAAAAACTGCCCAAAAATCAACAAAATCAGATCAAAAACAGCCCAAAAAATCCACCCCAAAATCAGCCCCAAAATCAGCCCCAGGGCCTCGGTGACGTCCTTCTCCACCACGGCGCCCAGCCGCAGCCGGGCCTGCCAGAATCACCAAAAACAGCCCAAAAATCAGCCCAAAATCACCAAAATCAGCCCAAAAAACAGCCCAAAAATCCACCCCAAAATCACCAAAACCAGCTGAGAAATCAGCCCCAAAATCAACAGAATCAACCCAAAAATCCAACCCAAAATCAGGCCCAAAAAAACCCCAAAATCAGCCCCAGGACTCGGTGACGTCCTTCTCCACCACGGCGCCCAGCCGCAGCCGGGCCTGCCAAAATCAGCCAAAAATCACCAAAATCAGCCCCAAAATCAATAAAAACAGCTGAGAAATCAGCTCCAAAATCAGCCCAAAGATCCACCCCAAAATCAGCCCCAAAAAAACCCCAAAATCAGCCCCAGGACTCGGTGACGTCGTCCTTCTCCACCACGGCGCCCAGCCACAGCCGGGCCTGCCAAAAACAGCCAAAAATCACCAAAATCAGCCCAAAAATCAACAAAATCAGCCCAAAATCAGCCCAAAAAACAACAAAATCAGATCGAAAAACAGCTGAAAAATGAGCCCCAAAATCAACCAAATCAGCCCAAAAATCCACCCCAAACTCTGCCCAAAAACAGCTGAAAAAACAGCCCCAAAATCAACAGAATCAACCCAAAAATCCAACCCAAAATCAGCCCCTAAATCAGCGCAGGACTCGGTGACGTCGTCCTTCTCCACCACGGCGCCCAGCCGCAGCCGGGCCTGCCAAAATCACCAAAAATCACCAAAATCAGATCAGAAACAGCCCAAAAAACTGCCCAAAAATCAACAAAATCAGATCAAAAACAGCCCAAAAAATCCACCCCAAAATCCACCCCAAAATCAGCCCAAAACCAGCTGAGAAACCAGCCCCAAAATCAACAGAATCAACCCAAAAATCCACCCCAAAATCACCAAAATCAGCCCCAAAATCCACCCCAAAATCACCAAAATCAGCTAAAAAAAAGCCCCAAAATCAGCCCAAAATAAACAAAATCCACCCCAAAAATCCCAAAATCAGCCCAAAATGGGTCCTGGCAGAGGTGTAAGAACCAGAACCATTGGGACACTGGGGGTCAGTGCTGGTCACTGGGGGTCACTGGTCCATACTGGTCCATACTGGTCCATACTGGTGCATACTGGGACACTGACCAGAGCCGTGGCCAGGCGCAGGATGGCCAGCAGGGTCCTGGCAGGGGTGTAAATAACCAGAACCATTGGGACGTGGGGGTCACTGCTGGCCAGTGCTGGTCACTGGTCCATACTGGTCCATACTGGTCCATACTGGTGCATACTGGGACACTGACCAGGGCCGTGGCCAGGCGCAGGATGGCCAGCAGGGTCCTGGCAGGGGTGTAAATAACCAGAACCATTGGGACACTGATGGTCAGTGATGAACACTGATGGTCACTGGGGGTCACTGGTCCATACTGGTCCATACTGGTGCATACTGGTGCATACTGGTGCATACTGGGACACTGACCAGGGCCGTGGCCAGCCTGAGGATGGCCAGCAGGGTCCTGGCAGGGGTGTAAATAACCAGAACCATTGGGCAGTGCTGGTCAGTGCTGGTCAGTTATGGTCAGTGCTGGTCCCTGGGGGTCACTGGTCCATACTGGTCCATACTGGTGCATACTGGTCCATACTGGTGCATACTGGGACACTGGCCAGGGCCGTGGCCAGTCTGAGGATGGCCAGCAGGGTCCTGGCAGGGGTGTAAATAGCCAGAACCATTGGGCAGTGCTGGTCAGCGCTGGCCAGTTATGGTCAGTGCTGGTCCCTGGGGGTCACTGGTCCATACTGGTCCATACTGGTGCATACTGGTGCATACTGGGACACTGACCAGGGCTGTGGCCAGGCGCAGGATGGCCAGCAGGGTCCTGGCAGAGGTGTAAATAACCAGAACCATTGGGTCATGGGGGGTCAGTGCTGGTCAGTGATGAACACTGATGGTCACTGGGGGTCAGTTATGGTCAGTGCTGGTCACTGGTGCATACTGGTCCATACTGGTGCATACTGGGACACTGACCAGGACCGTGGCCAGCCTGAGGATGGCCAGCAGGGTCCTGGCAGGGGTGTAAATAACCAGAACCATTGGGACACTGATGGTCAGTTATGGTCAGTGCTGGTCACTGGTCCATACTGGTCCATACTGGTCCATACTGGTGCATACTGGGACACTGACCAGGGCCGTGGCCAGCCTGAGGATGGCCAGCAGGGTCCTGGCAGGGGTGTAAATAGCCAGAACCATTGGGCAGTGCTGGTCAGTGCTGGCCAGTTATGGTCAGTGCTGGTCCCTGGGGGTCACTGGTCCATACTGGTCCATACTGGTGCATACTGGTGCATACTGGTGCATACTGGGACACTGACCAGGGCTGTGGCCAGGCGCAGGATGGCCAGCAGGGTCCTGGCAGAGGTGTAAATAACCAGAACCATTGGGCAGTGCTGGTCAGTGCTGGCCAGTTATGGTCAGTGCTGGTCCCTGGGGGTCACTGGTCCATACTGGTCCATACTGGTGCACACTGGTGCATACTGGGACACTGACCAGGGCTGTGGCCAGGCGCAGGATGGCCAGCAGGGTCCTGGCAGGGGTGTAAATAACCAGAACCATTGGGACACTGATGGTCAGTTATGGTCAGTGCTGGTCACTGGGGGTCAGTGCTGGTCACTGGGGGTCACTGGTCCATACTGGTGCATACTGGTGCACACTGGTGCATACTGGGACACTGACCAGAGCCGTGGCCAGGCGCTTAGGATGGCCAGCAGGGTCCTGGCAGGGGTGTAAATAACCAGAACCATTGGGACACTGATGGTCAGTGATGAACACTGATGGCCACTGGGGGTCACTGGTCCATACTGGTCCATACTGGTGCATACTGGTGCATACTGGGACACTGACCAGGGCGGTGGCCAGGCGCAGGATGGCCAGCAGGGTCCTGGCAGGGGTGTAAATAACCAGAACCATTGGGACACTGATGGTCAGTGATGAACATTGATGGTCAGTTATGGTCAGTGCTGGTCCCTGGGGGTCACTGGTCCATACTGGTGCATACTGGTCCATACTGGTCCATACTGGTGCATACTGGGACACTGACCAGGGCCGTGGCCAGGCGCAGGATGGCCAGCAGGGTCCTGGCAGGGGTGTAAATAACCAGAACCATTCGGACATGGGGGTCAGTGCTGGTCAGTGCTGGTCACTGGGGGTCACTGGTCCATACTGGTGCATACTGGTGCATACTGGTCCATACTGGTGCATACTGGGACACTGACCAGGGCCGTGGCCAGGCGCAGGATGGCCAGCAGGGTCCTGGCAGACGTGTAGAGCCCGTCCCCGCGCCCCTCCCGCCGCAGCTCCACGTAGGCGGCCGTGACGAACTCGCCCAGCGCCTCCGGCAGCAGCGGCTGGCGGCGCCGGCACAGCGCCAGGTAGCGCCTGGTTTGGGGGGAAAAACGGGGTTTTGGTGAAAATGGAAACGGGGATTTTGGTAAAAATGGTAAAAAACAGAAATATGGATTTTATAAACACAGACATGGGGGGATGTAGCGCCTGGTTTGGGGGGAAAAACGGGTTTTGGTGAAAATGGAAACGGGGATTTTGGTAAAAAATGAGGATTTTGGTAAAAAACAGAAATATGGATTTTATAAACACAGGGAGGAGGTAGCGCCTGGTTTGGGGGGAAAAATGGGATTTTGGTGAAAATGGAAACGGGGATTTTGGTAAAAATGGTAAAAAACAGAAATATGGATTTTATAAACACAGACATGGGGGAGGTAGCCTGGTTTGGGGGGAAAAAAACGGGATTTTGGTGAAAATGGAAATAGGGATTTTGGTAAAATTGGTAAAAAACAGAAATATGGATTTCATAAACACAGACAGACCGAGATGTAGTGCCTGGTGGGGGAAAACGGGATTTTGGTGAAAATGGAAATGGGGATTTTGGTAAAAACGAGGATTTTGGTAAAAATGGAAATATGGATTTTATAAACACAGACATGGGGGATGTAGCCTGGTGGGGGGAAAACGGGATTTTGGTAAAAATGGAAATGGGGATTTTGGTAAAATTGGTAAAAACAGAAATATGGATTTTATAAACACAGACATGGGGGATGTAGCTCTGGTTTGGGGGGAAACGGGATTTTGGTAAAAATGGAAATGGGGATTTTGGTAAAAAATGAAATACGGATTTTATAAACACAGACATGGGGGATGAAGCTCTGGTTTGGGGGGAAAACGGGATTTTGGTGAAAATGGAGATTTTGATAAAAATGGAAATGGGGTTTGGTAAAACACAGACGGGGAGATGCACTGTCTGTTTGGGGTAAAAACGGGATTTTGGTAAAAATGGAAATGGGGTTTGGTAAAACACAGACAGAGGGAGATGCAGTGTGTGTTTGGGGTAAAAAACGGGGATTTTGGTAAAGGCAGCGCTGGGGGCTGACAAGCACCTCATGAGTTTCATGTCCAGGGGCCGGAAGGCGCTGGGCGGCTCGCGGCTGTGCCGGTGCACGAAGGTGACGTGCTGCGCCAGCCTGCGGGGAATGGGTGTCACCAAAACGGGACTGGGGATCCTCCAGCCAACCCAACTCTACCAAACCAAACCCAACCCAACCCAACCCAACCCAACCCAACCCAACCCAACCAAACCTCAACCCAACCCAACCCAACCCAGCCAAACCCAACCCAACCAAACCCAACTCAACTCAACCCAACCCTAACCCAACCCATCCCAACCCAACCCAACCCAACCCAACCCAGCCCAGCCAAACCCAACTCCAACCCAACCCAACCCAACCCAACCAAACCCAACCCAACCCAACCCAACCCAACCCAACCCAACCAACTCAACCCAACCCAACTCCAACCCAACCCAACCCAACCCAACCCAACCCAGCCAAACCCAACTAAACAAGGTGACGGCTGCTAAAGCCAGCTCATGGGACGGGCTGGATTGGGGATCTTCCAGCCAACTAAACCCAACCAAACCAAACCCAACCCAACCAAACCCAACCCTAACTCAACTCAACCAAACCCAGCCTCAACCAAATCCAACCCAACTCAACCAAACTCCAGCCCAACCAAATCCAACCTAACTCAACCAAACCCAACCAAACCCAACCCAACCCAACCCAACCCAACCCAACCCAACCCAACCAAACCCAGCCCAACCCAGCCCAGCCCAACCCAACCCAACCCAACTAAACGAAGGGTGACGTTGCTGCGCCAGCTCAAGGGACGGGCTGGATTGGGGATCCTCCAACCAACCCAACCCAACCCAACCCAACCCAACTGAAACCAACTCAACCAAATCCAACCCAACCCAACCCAACCCATCCCAACCCAACCAAACCCAACCCAACCCAATCCAAACGCAGGTGATGTGCTGCACCAGCCTGCCGGGAACGGACTGATTGGGGATCCTTCAACCAACTCCAACCCAACCCAACCCAACCCAACCCAACGCAACTCCAACCCAGCCAAACCCAGCCAAACCCAACTAAACGAAGGTGACGTATGCTAGCCAGCCTGCCGGGCAACGGGCGCCACCAAACGGGACTGGGGATCCTCCAGCCAACCCAACCCAACCCAACCAAATCCAACCCAACCCAACCCAACTCTACCAAATCCAGCCCAGCCAAACCCAACTAAACTCCAACCCAACCCAACCAAACCCAACCCAACTCTACCAAACCCAACCCAGCCAACCCAACCCAACCAAACCCAACCCAACCCAACTAAACAAAGGTGACGCAGCTATACCAGCCTGCCGGGCAACGGGGCCACCAAAACAGAGTTGGGGGATCCTCCAACCCAACCAAACCAAATCCAACCCAACTCAACCAAACCCAACCCAACCTAACCCAACCCAGCTCAACCAAACCCAACCCAACCCAACCAAACCCAACCCAACCCAACCCAACCCAACCCAACCCAACCCAGCCAAACTCAACCCAGCCAAACCAAACCCAACCTAACCCAGCCAAACCCAACTAAACGCAGTAGACGTGCTATGCACTCAGCCTCGCCGCAACCCAGGCAGCCACCAAAACAGAGTTGGGGATCCTCCAACCAACCCAACTCTACCAAACCAAACCCAACTCAACCCAGCCAAACCCAACTCTACCAAATCCAGCCCAGCCAAACCCAACTAAACGAAGGTGACGTGCTGCGCCAGCCTGCCGGCAACGGGGCGTCACCAAAACGGGACTGGGGATCCTCCAGCCAAACCAACCCAACCCAACCAAATCCAACTCAAACCAACCAAACCCAACGCAACCCAACCAAATCCAACCCAACTCAACCCCACTCAAAGAGTCTTCCACTGAACCCAATCCAACCAAACAACTCTTCCATTGACTCCAATCCCAACCCAAGGACTCTTCCATTGACTCCAATCCCCTCCATGGACCCCAATCCCAACCCAAGGACTGTTCCACTGACCCCAACCCAACCCAAAGACCCTTCCACTGACCCCAATCCCAACCCAAGGACTCTTCCACTGACTCAAGACACTTCCGTTGACCCCAATCCCCTCCATGGACCACAATCCCAACTCAAACACTCCTCTATTGACCCCAACCCAACCCAAGGACTCTTCCATTGACCCAAATCCCCTCCATTGACCCCAATGCCAACCCAAACACTCCTCTATTGATCCCAATCCCAACCCAAGGACTCTTCCATTGACCCAAATCCCCTCCATTGACCCCAATGCCAACCCAAACACTCCTCTATTGATCCCAATCCCAACCCAAGGACTCTTCCATTGACCCCAATCCCCTCCGTTGACCCCAACCCAACCCAAGGACCCTTCCACTGACCCCAACCCAACCCAAGGACCCTTCCACTGACCCAACCACCCTCCCACCCCCTCCCAGCCGTCCCCTCACCGCAGGTCGCGGTCGCGCTGGGGCCGGTCCTGCAGCAGCCAGAGCAGGTCGAAGCGGGACAGCAGCGCCGCCGGCAGCTGCAGGTTGTGCTCCAGGCTGCGGCGCGGGTCGTAGCGGCCCAGCGCCGGGTTGGCGGCGGCCAGCACGGCGCAGCGCGCGTTGAGCGTGGCCATGACGCCGGCCTTGGCCACGGCCACGCTCTGCTGCTCCAGCGCCTCGTGCACGGCCACGCGGTCGGCGTCCAGCATCTTGTCGAACTCGTCGATGCAGCAGACGCCGCGGTCGGCCAGCACCAGCGCCAGCCCAGCCAGCGCTCATGGTCCCAGCAGCACCGCCGGCCAGCCTCCACCGACGAGTCACATCGTCGGCACTGGCCTGGAGAGGGCAGGGGTGGGGTGGGTGAGGCGGGGGAGCAGGAGGGAAAGGAGGAAGAGGATGAGGGGAGGAAGAAGGGAGGATGAGGAGGAGGAGGGCAGGAAGGAGAGGAGGATGAGGGGAGGAAGAGGATGAGGAGGATGAGAAGGAGGAAGAGGAGAATGAGGAGGAGGAAGAGCATGAGGAGGAGGAGGATGAGGAGGAGGATAAGGACAATAAGGAGGAGGAAGAAGAAGAGGATGAGGAGGATGAAAGGAGGAAGAGGATGAGAAGGAGGAAGAAGAGGATGAGGAGGAGGATGAGGAGGAATAAGGAAAGAAGAGAATGAGGATGAAGAGAATGAGGAGGAGGAAGGAGGAAGGAAGAGGAGGATGAGGATGAGGATGAGGAGGAGGAAGGAAGGATGAGGAAGAAGAAGAGGATGAAAGGAGGAAGAGAATGAGGAGGATGAGAAGAAAGAAGGGAGGAGGAAGAGAGGAGGATGAGGAGGATGAGGAGGATGAAGGGAGGATGAGGAGGAATAAGCGGAGGAGAATGAAGAGAAGGGAGGATGAAGAGGAGGAGGAAGGAAGGATGAGGAAGAACAGGAGGAGGAAGAAGAGGAGGAAGAGGAGGATGAAAGGAGGAGAGGATGAGGAAGAAGGGAGGAGGAGGATGAGAGGAGGAAGGACGAGGAGGAGGACGAAGAGGAAGGAAGGAGGAGGACGAGGAGAGAGGAGAGAAGTGGAGGAAGAGGAGGAAGGAAGGAAGGAGGAGGAAGAGAGGACGAGGATGAGGAAGAGGAGGAAGGAAGGAGGAGAGACGAGGAGGAAGAGGAAGGAGGACGACGAGGAGGAGGAAGAAGGAGGAGGAGGAAGAGAAGAGGATAAGGAAAGAGAGGACAGAGGAGGAGGAAGAGGAAGACGAGGAGAGAAGGAAGGAAGAGGATGAGGAGGAGAGGACAGAGGAGTGAGGACGAGACGAGGAAGAGAACGAGGAAGAGGAGGAGTGAGTGAGAAAGAGGAGGAAGAAGGAAGGAAGGAGGAGGAGGAGGAGGAAGGGAAGAAGAGGAAGAGGAGGATGAGGAAAAGGAGGATGAGGATGAGGATGAGGAGGAGGAGGAAGAAGAAAGAAGGAAAAGGAGAAGGAGGATGAGGAAGAGGACAAGGAGGAAGGAGGAGGTGACGACCGAGGACACACGGCAGATGGAGGAAACAGCTGGAACACAGCTGGAACAAACATGGACCATGAGCAAAACAGCTAGGAAACAGGCAGGAAACAGGCACCGGGGAAACAGCTGGAGGATGGGGAAACAGCGGAAGGGAGGAACACGAGGGATAGAGAACAGCTGGACGCAGGAACAGAGGAGGCAGCGGAAACGGACGAGGGGAACAGCGAGACGAGGAACAGCGACAGGACAGTGGAATGTGAGGAACAAGGAAGGTGGAACGGGAAGAAAGGACAGGGAGGACTGGGGAAACAGCTGGATGCAGGCAGGAATCGCCCCTGGGGAAACATGGACTGGACGCAGGACAGTGGAGGAACAAACCCCGGGGACAGCGAAAGACAGCTGGAACATGGAAGGAAACAGTGGACGTAGGCAGGGAACAGCTGGACTCAGGGGAAACCGTGGAAGAAACAGCTGGAGGTAGGGAATGCCCCTGGGGAAAACAGCTGGATGTGGAATGGACACAGATAGAAACACGGATGTGGAATGCCCTGGGAATGAAACAGCTGGATGCAGGAATGTCTTGAGGGGAAACATCTGGATTTAGGGTGGAATGCCCTGGGGAAACAGCTGGAGGTGGAATGCCCCTGGGGAAACAGCTGGATGGCATGGAACAAAACCCCTGGGGAAACATCTGGATTTAGGGCAGGAATGACTGGGATGAAACAGCTGGATGGTGGAATGCCGGAGGGAAACATCTGGATGTGAATGTCTGGGGGAACATGGATGCAGGGAATGCCCTGGGGGAAACAGCTGGATTTAGGGGCAGGGAATGTCTTTGGGAATAAAAAACAGCTGGATTTAGGGCAGGGAATGTCCCTCTGGGGATAAAAACAGCTGGATTTAGTGGAATGTCCCTGGGGATAAACAGCTGGATGCAGGGAGTGCCCTGAGGGGGAAACAGCTGGATGAGGGCATGGGAAATGTCCCTGAGGGGGAAACAGCTGGATTTAGGGCAGGAAATGCTCCCTGTGGATCTTTCCAGAATTTCCCAACGATTTTCCCTGGACTTTCCCAGGATTTTTCCTGGGGTTTTTCCAGGTTTTTTCCAGGATATTTTGGCTTCCCTCAGGATTTCAGGGATTTTTTCCCTGATTTTTTCCCAGAATTTTTCCAGGATTTTTCTGCATTTTCTCAGGATTTTCCTGAATTTTCCCAGGATTTTTGTAGGGATTTTCCCAGGATTTTCATGGATTTTTCCTGGATTTTTCTGGGACTTTCCCAGGATTTTCCCAGGTTTTTCCCAGGATATTTTGGGGTTGCCTCAGGATTTTAATGGGATTTTTCCTGAATTTTTTCTGATTTTCCCAGGATTTTCCTGAATTTTTTCCAGGATTTTTCTGGCATTTTCTCTTGTGGGTTTTCCTGAATTTCCCCAGGTTTTTTGTGGTGATTTTCCCAGGATTTTCATGGGATTTTTCCTGGATCTTTCTGACACTCTCTCCCAGGATTTTCCTGAACTTTTCCCAGGATTTTCGAGGATTTTTCCTGATTTTTCTGGGAATTTCCCAGTATTTTGCCAGGTTTTTTTCCAGGATTTTTTTCTGGGATTTTCCCCCGGCTTTTCTCAGGATATTTTGGGTTTCTCCCAGGATTTTCCCTCGATTTTTATTATTGGGATTTTTTCAGGATTTCTCCCAGATTTTCCCCAGGATTTTCCTCAATATTTTCCCTCCTCAGGTTTTTCCTCTCAGGATATCTTTGGCTTCCCTCGGGTGATTCTTCCCAGAATCCTTTTCCTGGGATTCTTTCCTAGTGATTCTTCCCTGAATCCCTTTCCCAGTGATTCTTTCTCTGCCTACATGATTCTTTTCCCGGATCTTCCTCGACTCACAGATCTTTCCTGATTCTTCCCATGACTCTATGACATCTTTGACCTTTAGACATTCTTGATGATACTCTTGAGGACATTCTCGACACATTGTGGGACATTTTGACATTCTAGAATACTCTCGGACATCTTTGGGACATTCTCACAGACACTTTGGGACATTTTGAGAACATCTTTGCAGACATCTTTGGACATCTTTAAGACATGGCTCCTGACATTCTGATGATTACTTTCTGGACATTCTTGCATCATCTCACGACATCTTTAGGACACTTGGGACATCTTTGGGATACTCTTTAGGACATTCTTTTGGACATCTTTGGGGACATCCTGGGACATCTTTTGGGACATCTTTAGGACATTTTAGGACAGTTATCCCTTGACATTCCGATCATCTTTGGGACATTTTAAAATCACTTTGGGACATTTTGATATTCCTAGTGACACATGACACTTTGGGACACTTTTGACATTCCATGACACATTGACATTCCTTGTGACATTCCTTTAGACACTAGGATTATATCTTGGGATTACTCTTGGGGACATTTTGGGGACACCTGACATG
The DNA here is from genome assembly GCA_034336665.1 of Luscinia megarhynchos. NCBI lineage: Eukaryota > Metazoa > Chordata > Aves > Passeriformes > Muscicapidae > Luscinia > Luscinia megarhynchos. The sequence continues at coordinate 16,073 of JAPFBE010000210.1, read as the reverse complement.
GGACATCTTTGGGACATTTCTTGTGATATCTTTGGGTGACATTTCTAGGGACGAGTGATTACTTTTTGGGACACTCTAGGATATCTTTAGGACATTTTTGGGATTACTCAGGACATCTTTAGTGATACTTTGGGACATTTTGGCACATTTTTAGGATATTTTGGGACATTTTGGGATATTTTGGGATACTTTTTGTAGTCCCTGGCTCACCTCCTGATGCCCATCCCCCATGGCTCCTCCACCCCCCACCAGGAACAGGGAGAGTCTGCCTGCCACAGCCCCATCCCAGGGGCTCCGCGATACTGGGACATCTCTGGGACACCTAGACATCTTTAGACTCCTAGACACTTTTTAGGATACTTTGGGACATACTGAGGACATTCCTTTGGGATATCTTGGGACACTCCTAGGACACTTTTGTGACACTTTGGGGACATTTTCCTCACACATCTTTGGGGACATTTTGGACATTCTCGACATCTTGGGGACATTCTAGACACTTTGGGACTATTTTACCTTGGGACATTCTAGACATCTGCAGACACTCCTGGGGACATCTGTGACATCTTTAGGATTCCTAGACATTTTGATGATCATCTTTGGGGCATGAGTGATTACACTGGGACATTCTTGGGGAATATCTTTGTGACATGATTACTCCTAGACACTCAGACATTTCTCGGGATTCTTAGACTTTTGGGACATTCCTTGTGGACATCTTTTGGACACTTTTGGGATTCTTTGGGACATCTTATGGATTATCCTGGGACATTTTGGACACTTTAGACCTTTCGACATTCTATGACATCCCTGGGATATCCTTGAGACATTTCCTTTGGATTCCTGACATTCTAGACTTTTGGGAACATCTTTGGGACACTTTGCATCATCTTTGGGGACATTCTGGAACATTTTTGGGACATCTCAGATTATCTTGTGACACTTTTGGATATTTTGGGACACTTTGGGATACTTTTGACATTCCTGAGATATTTGGGGCATTACTTTTGGGATTATCCTTGACATTCTTTGGGGACATCTTTTGGGATATTTTGGGGACATTTTGGGACATACTGAGGATACTATTGGGACATCTTTTGGGATACTTTTGGGGACATCTTTGGGGGTCCTTGGCTCACCCCGATGCTCCATCCCCATGGCTCCTCCACTCCAACCAGGAACAGGGAGAGTCCGGCACAGCCCCATCCCAGGGGCTCCTGACATTTGGGATATCTTTGGGGACATTCTAGACATCTTTAGACATCTGGGGATTACTTCCTTAGGACATTTCTTAGATCGATGACATTTCTGATAGGATTACTCTTTGGGACATCTCCTTGACACCCTAGACACTTTGTGACATTCTAGACATCTCACACATCTTTGGGGACATTTCCCTAGACATTCTGATATCTTGGGACATTCTAGACTTGGGACATCTTTGGGACACTCTTGGGACATCTTTGATGACATCTTTGGGCATCTCAGCGACTATTACTTGACATTACTTTGCATTTTGGGACACCTTTTGGGCCATTTTATGACATCTTGTGACTATCTTTGGGACATATCTAGACATTCTTATGACATTTCACTTTTGTGACATCTCTTTGGGGACATTCTTTGGGGATACTCTTTGACATCATCTTTGGGGACACTGAAGTGATTACTTTGGGACACTCTAGGACACCTTTAGGACATTTCCTTTGGGATGACATTGGGACACCTAGTGACATTGGGATATCTTTGGACATTCTTTGTGACATTTGGGACATTTTGGATATTTTTAGATATTCTTTGGGGTCTCTGTCTCACCTCGATGATTCATCCCATGGCTCCTCCATGCCTCCACCAGGAAACTCAGGGAGATCCGACCCGCCACAGCCCCATCCCAGTGATAGTCTCCACATATGATCAGCCTTTGGACTTTTGCAGACATCTTTGGGGACATCTTGGGGACATCTGAGACATTCTTTAGGACACTTTGGGACATACTGATGATTACTCTCTGGACATCTTAGCTAGACACTACTGGGACATCTATGATTACTACTGAGATATCTTTAGACATCTGAACATCGATGACATCCTCTAGACACCTTTGGGAACATCTCAGATTACTCTTGTGACATCTTTGTACATTCTAGAACATTCTTGGGACGTCTTTGTGATTACCTTTTGGCCTTTCCTCCAGGTCATTCTTTGGGATCATTCTTGTGACATTCTTTGGGATAACTTAGCGATTACATTGACATCTTGTAGACATTCTTTGGGACATTCTTGGGATTAACCCCACATTATTCCTTGGGACATCTTTGGGGACATCTTTGGGATAACTCTAGGGACACATTGACTTTTGGGGATCATTTTGAGACATCTTTGGGACATTTACTTTTGAACATTTTGAGGATGTTTTAGCTATATCTTTTGGGAAATCTTTGGGGATATCTAGACATCTTTGGGTGACATTTTGAGACATTTTTGGGATATTTTTGGGGTCCTGGCTCAATTCCCCGATGCCCATCCCCCGCGGGCTCTCTCCACTCACCAGGAACAGGAGGAGTCTGCCTGCACAGTCCCCCATCTCCCAGGGGGGGGCTCGGATATCTTTTGGATTCTTGGGATATTTTGGGATATCTCTGGGGTCCCTGGCTCACCCTCGATGCCCATCCCCACGGGCTCCTCCACCTCCACCAGGAACAGGGAGATCCTGCCCGCCACAGTCCCCCATCCCAGGGGCTCCAGACATTTGGGATCTCTGTGACATCTTTGGACATCTTTGTGACATCTTGAGATTACTTTAGGACATTCCTTGGGACATCTTGGGGACATCTGTGACTACTTTAGGACACTTTTGGGACATCTCTGGAGACATCTCTGGACATCCCAGATATCTTTGGGACACTTGCATCACTGCCTGGGATATCTTTGAGCGATTACTATCAGATTATCTTGGAGACGCCTCTAGCCATACTCTGGGACACCCTGTGGACATCTCTGGGGATATTCCTCGGGATGACTTTGGGACATCTTTAGGACATCTTTAGCGACACATTGGGACATTCTGGGGACATTCTTTGGGACAATCCTAGTGACACTATTGGGACATCTTTGGGTACACTTTGGGAACACTTTTGGGACATTCTTTCAGACATTTTGGGACATTCTTGGGACATCTTAGATTACTCTTTACGACATCTTTGGGATCTTTCCGACATTTTGGGGACATTCTTTGGGGACTATTCTTTAGTGATACCATGTGGAACATCTTTGGGACATCTTTTGGGACATTCCAGTGATACTATTGGGACATTCTTTGATGACATTTTGGGACACCTCAGTGACATTGGGACATCTTTGGGACATTTTTGGGGACATTTTTGGGATATTTTGGGGATATTTTGGGGTCTCTGGCTCACCCTCGATGCCCATCCCCATGGCTCCTCCACTCAACCAGAAACAGGAGAGTCCGTTCCACAGCCCCATCTCCAGGGGCTCCATGTGACATCTTTGGGACATCTTGGGGACATCTTTGGGGACATCTAGACATCTTTAGGACATTCTTTGGGACACACTGAGTGATACTTTGGGACATTCCTTTGGGACACCTAGGACACTTTGTGACATCTTGGGGACACCTCTACACATTCTGGGACATTCTTTGGGACACCAGATCCTTGTAGATTACCTTGGGACACTTTGTGACATCTTTGTGACATTCTGGAGACATTCTGATGATTATCTTTGGGGCATCTTAGCGATTAGACATCTGGACATCTCTTGGGGACATCTTTGCATCACTTTGGGCCATCTTGGGGACATCTGTGACTTTGGGACACATTTTGGGATACCTCAGACATTTTGGGACATCTTGTGACATTTCGTAGACATCTTTGACGTACATTTAGGACATCTTAGACATCTTTTGGGACACATTGTGGGACATCTTTAGGATATCTCGTTTTGGGATATCTTGCGATATCTTTTGCACATACTCTTTTGGGACATTATCTGGGACATTTTTGGGATATTTCTGGGATATCTTTGGGGTCCCTGGCTCACCCCGATGCCCATCCCCGGCTGGGCTCCCTCCCCACCATGAGAACAGGGAGAGTCCGGCTCCACAAAGCATCTCCAGGCTCCAGACATCTTGGGATATCTTGTGGACACTCCTAGACATTTAGGACATTTCCTTTAGACATTTTGACATACTGATGACATCTTTGGGACACTTTTGGGACACCTTTGACATCTTTAGACATTCTTGGGGACACCCCTACACATTCTTGGGGATATCTTTGGGACATCTGACATTCTTGGGGATTGTCTTTAGACATCTTTGGGACATCTCTTTGGCATTCTTTGGGACATCTAGATTACCTTTGGGATACCCTTGGGGGACACATTCTGGGGATATTTTGTGACATTTTGGGGACACTTTAGACATTCTAGACATTCTTTGATATATCTTGGGACATTTATGATTACTTTGGGACATTTGTGGACATTTTAGGATATTTTTGGACATTTGTGGATATTTTAGTGATATTTTGGGACATTTTTGTTTACATTTTGGACACATTGGGACATCTTTTGGGATATTTTGGGATGACTCTTGGGGTCTGGCTCATCCCGATGCCCATCCCCCATGGCTCCTCCACCCACCAGAACAGGAGCCAGTCTGCCAGGCCCCCATCCCAGGGCTCGATAGCCTGGATCTTTCGTGACACTTTGGGGACATCTTGGGGACATCTTGGTGACATTTTGTGGACATTCCTTGGGGACATTTCTTGGGACATTCTGCACATCCTTGGGATATTCCTAGACATTCCTAGGACATCTTGGGACACTTTTGGGGACATTTCTCAGATATTTGATGATTACTTTGGGGCATTTTAGTAGGACACTATTGAGACATTTTGGGGACATTCCTTTGGGACATCTTTGGGACATTTCTAGATCATCTTGGGACACTATTCTGGGACATACTCAGATTACTTTTGGGACATCTTTGGGACATTCTTTTGGGACATCTTTGGGGACATTTTTGATGATACATCTTTGGGGACATTTAGTGATTATTTTGGGACATTTGTGGACACCTTTAGGATATTTTTGGGATATTATTGGGATATTTTAGTGATATTTTTTTGGGACATTTTGGCCATATTTTGGGGACATTTTTGGGATATTTTTGGGATATTTTGGGGCCCTTGGCTCACCCTCGGATGCGCATCCCTCGCTGGCTCCTCTCTCCACTCCCACCAGCAGCAGCAGCAGCGCACTTCTTCACGGCCCTCGGGCTCAAGATCTGGGCGATGGAGGCCAGCTTACAGAAATCCTCCTCTAAAAATTAATTAATAATTAATAATTAATAATTTAATCTTCCTCGGGTGATGGAGGCCAGCTTGCCATAGAAATCCTCCTCTAAAAAATTAATTAATAATTAATAATTAATAATTTAATCTTCCCTCGGGTGATGGAGGCTGCCAGCTGCCATAGAAATCTTCCCCTGGAAATTCTCAATTAACAATTAATAATTAATAATTTAATCCCTCCTCGGGCATGGAGGCGCCAGCTTGCCATAGAAATCCTCCTCTGAAATTAATTAATAATTAATAATTACACTTTAATCCTCCCTCGGGTGATGGAGGCCGCCAGCTTGCCATAGAAATCCTCCTCTAAAAATTAATTAATAATCATTAATAATTAATAATCTAATCCTCCTCAGGGTGATGGAGGCGGCCAGCTTGCCATAGAAATCTTCTTCTGGAAATTAATAATTAATTAATAATCAATAATTAATAATTTAATCCTCCTCGGGGTGATGGAGGCGGCCAGCTTGCCATAGAAATCCTCCTCTAAAAATTAATTAATAATTAATAATTAATAATTTAATCCTCCTCGGGGCGATGGAGGCGGCCAGCTTGCCATAGAAATCCTCCTCTAAAAATTAATTAATAATAATTAATAATTAATAATCTAATCCTCCTTGGGGCGATGGAGGCAGCCAGCTTCCCATAGAAATCCTCCTCTGAACAATTAATAATTAACTACTAATAAGCACTAATTAATAATCTAATTCTCCTTGGGGTGATGGAGGTGGCCAGCTTGCCATAGAAATCCTCTGCTAAAAAATAATTATTAATAATTAATAATCAATAATTACTAATCTAATCCCTCCTCGGGCTCATGGAGGCGCCAGCTCTGCCATAGAAATCTTCTTCTAAAAATAATTATTAATAATTAATAATCAATAATTAATAATCTAATCCTCCTTGGGGCGACATGGAGCGCCAGCTTGCCATAGAAATCCTCCTCTAAAAATTAATAATTAATAATTAATAATTTAAACCCCCTCGGGGTGTTGGAGGCAGCCAGCTTCCCATAGAAATCCTCTTCTAAAAAATAATAACTAATTAATAACTAATAATTAATAATCTAATCCTCCTCAGGGTGATGGAGGCAGCCAGCTTCCCATAGAAATCCTCTTCTGGAAATTAATAATTAATTATAAATAAGCACTAATCAATAATCTAATCCTCCTCAGGGGTGATGGAGGCAGCCAGCTTCCCATAGAAATCCTCCTCTGAACAATTAATAATTAATTATTAATAGCACTAATTAATAATCTAATCCTCCTTGGGGTGATGGAGGTGCCAGCTTGCCATAGAAACTCCTCCTCTGAAGATTAGTTATCAATAATTAATATAATAATATATATAATAATATAATAATAATACATATTATATAACAAAAAATTAATCACCATTTTCATCCCAAAACTCGCTGTTTTCCCCAAATTCTGTTTTCCCCAAATTCCCATTTTTCCCCAAAAATCCCCATTTTTCCCCAAATAAATCCCATTTTTTGCCCAAAATCCTCATTTTTTCTCCCCAACCCCCATTTTTTCCCCAAACTCCCCTGTCTTTTTCCCCAAAATCCCCATTTTTCCCCCAAATCCCCATTTTCCCCCAAAACCCCCATTTTCATCCCAAAATCCCGCTTTTTTTCCCCAAATTCTCCATTTTTCCCCCAAAATCCATTTTCTCCCCAAAACCCTCTATTTTTTCCCCCCAAAAATCCCCATTTTCTCCCTCAAATTCCGCGTTTTTTCCCCAAAAATCCCCATTTATGCCCCCAAAAATCACCTTTTTTTCCCAAATCCCGCTCCCCAAAAATCTCCTTTTTTCCCCAAATTCCGCTTTTTCCCAAATTCCCATTTTTCCCCCAAACTCCCCCGCTTTTTCCCCAAACTCCCCCGCTTTTTCCCCAACTCCCCAAAATTCCCCATTTTTCCCCCCAAAATCTCCTCTGCTTTTCCCCAAATCCCCATTTTTCATCCCCCAAAATCTCCATTTTTTCCCAAATAAATCAAATTTTTCCCCAAAATCCCCCATTTTTTCCCCCAAACTCCCCATTTTTGCCCAAAATCCCCCATTTTTTCCCCCAAACTCCCCTCGCTTTTTCCCAAAATTCCCATTTTTCCCTCCAAATTCTCATTTTTCCCCCCAAATTCCCATTTTTTCACCCCCAAAAATCCCCATTTTCATCCCAAATATCCTGGTTTTTTCCCAAATAAAATCCCTCATTTTTTCCCACCCTTCTCCCAGTTTCCCCTCGATTTTTCCCTCCAAAATCCTCTCATTTTTCAGCCCCAAAAATCCCAGCGGTTCCAAAAATCTCCTGTTTCTCTCCCTCAAAATCCCGTTTTTCAAACTCCCCATTTTTGCCCAAAATCCCCATTTTTCCCAGCTCAAAACTCCTCAAACTCCCCGCATTTTTCCCCTATCCTCAAGCTCCCCCACCTCGCTTTTTCCCCCCAAACTCTCTTTCCCTGTGTCTCCCTCGCCTCCAAACTCGCTTCCAAACTCCCCGTTTTTCCCCCAAACTCCCCGTTCAGTTCCCACTTCCAAAATCCCCTATCTCCTGAAATCTCATTTTTCTCCTAAATTGCTCTCACATTCACTTTTGCGCTTGCCATCCCCATTTTTCCCCAAACAAATCAAATTCTCCAAAATCCTTTCATTTTTCCCCCAAACTCCTCGCTCTTTCTCAAACTCCCGCTCCAAACTCCTCGCTTCTCCCAAACTCCCTCGTCTCCCCAAAATCCCCGCTAAACATCCCCGTCTGCCCCCAAATCCTCGCTTTTTCCCCCAAATTCTCGAAAAGTCCCCCAAAATCCCTCAGCTTTTCCAAACCCCTTGTCAAATTCCTCGCAGTCCCCCAAATCTCGCTTTTCCAGTCCCCGCTTTTTCCCCCAAACTCTCGCTTCAGTCTTGCTTTTTCCCAGTTCTTTATCCCCATTTTCCTCAAAATCTTTTCAGCCCCAAAATCCTCGATTGTTCAAAATCTCGGCTTTTGCTCCAAAAATCTATTTTTCCCTCAAACTCCTCGTTTCCCCTCAGCTCCCTCATTTTTCCCCAAACTCAGCTCTCCCAAATCCCCGCTCCCAAACTCCTCGCTTTTTTCAAATCCCGTGTCTAAATCCTCGCTCTCCCCCAAATCCCTGCTTTTCCTCCTCTCACCCGTGTCTCGATCTCCGCAGCCCCTCGGGCTCAGCTCCCTCCCCTCCTCCTCCCTCCCTCGGCCTTGTTCACCTTAGACAGGTGGTGCCCTCCAGGAAAGGTCTCAGAGAGCAAACCCTGGGGACAAAACGGGATTTTGGGGAAAAATGGAAATTTTGGGAAAAAAATGGGAATTTTGGGATGAAAATGGGGATTTTGGGGGGAAAAATGGGATTTATTTGGGAAAAAATGGAGATTTTGGGTGAAAAATGAGGCAGGTGATGCCCCTCCAGGAAGGTCTCAGAGAGCAGCCCCTGGGGGAAAAATGGGATTTTGGGGGAAAAACGGGAAATTTTGGGAAAAAAATGGAGATTTTGGGTGAAAAATGGTGATTTTTGGGGAAAAAATGAGAATTTTGGGGTAAAAAATGGAGATTTTGGGTGAAAAATGAGGCAGGTGATGCCCCTCCAGGAAGGTCTCGGACAGCAGCCCCTGGGGGGAAAATGGGGATTTTGGGGGAAAAAATGGAAATTTTTGGGAAAAAAATGGGAATTTTAGGGGGGAAAAATGAAGATTTTTGGGGGAAAAAAATGGGGATTTTTGGGGAAAAGACGGAGATTTTGGGTGAAAAAATGAGGGCAGGTGATGCCCCTCCAGGAAGGTCTCGAGAGCAGTCCCCTGGGGGGGAAAAATGGGATTTTGGGGGAAAAAAATGGGGATTTTGGGAAAAAATGGAGATTTTGGGTGAAAAATGGTGATTTTTGGGGAAAAAATGAGAATTTTGGGGTAAAAAATGGGGATTTTGGGTGAAAAATGAGGCAGGTGATGCCCCTCCAGGAAGGTCTCAGAGAGCAGCCCCTGGGGGAAAAAAATGGGGATTTTGGGGGAAAAAATGGGAATTTTGGGAAAAATGGGAATTTATTTGGGAAAAAATGGTGATTTTTGGGGGAAAAATGGGAATTTTTTGGGAAAAAATGGGGATTTTTGGGGGAAAAAATGGGGATTTTTGGTGAAAAATGAGGCAGGTGATGCCCCTCCAGGAAGACCTCGGACAGCAGCCCCTGGGGGAAAAAATGGGGATTTTGGGGGAAAAAATGGAAATTTTGGGAAAAATGGGATTTATTTGGGAAAAAATGGTGATTTTTGGGGGAAAAATGGGAATTTTTTGGGAAAAAATGGGGATTTTTGGGGGAAAAAATGGGGATTTTTGGTGAAAAATGAGGCAGGTGATGCCCCTCCAGGAAGACCTCGGACAGCAGCCCCTGGGGGAAAAAATGGGGATTTTGGGGGAAAAAATGGAAATTTTGGGAAAAATGGGATTTATTTGGGGAAAAACGGTGATTTTTTGGGGAAAAAATGGAGATTTTTGGGGGGGAAATCGGATTTATCTGGGAAAAAATGGTGATTTTGGGGAAAAAACCGGAAATTTTGGGAGAGAAATGGGGATTTGGGGAAAAAACGTGGAGATTTTGGAGGAAAATGAGAATTTTGGGGGAAAAAATGGAGAATTTTGGGTGAAAAAATGGAGATTTTGGGTGAAAAATGAGGCAGGTGATGCCCCTCCAGGAAGGTCTCAGAGAGCAGCCCCTGGGGGGAAATGGGATTTTGGGGGAAAAAACGGGAATTTTGGGTGAAAAATGGTGATTTTTGGGGAAAAAATGGGAAATTTGGCGGAAAAAATGGGATTTATTTGGGGAAAAACGGTGATTTTGGGAAAAAAAAAGAAATTTTGAGAAAAAAACGTGGAGATTTTGGGGGGGAAAAAAATAAGGATTTTTGGGAAAAACGGTGATTTTTGGGGAAAAAAATGGGGATTTTGGGGAAAAAATGGGAATTTTGGGGAAAAAATGGGGATTTTTGGGGAAATATGGGAATTTTTTTGGGAAAAAATCTGGGAATTTTGGGAGAGAAATGGGGTTTGGGGGGCTATTTTCCCCTTCAAATGCATTTTTGGGGATCCCAGGTGTATTTTTGGGACCCCAGGTGAGTGTTTATGATCCCAGGTGAGGTTTTTGGGGATTTTTGGGACCCCGGGTGTATTTTGGATAATCCCAGGTGTACTCTGTGACTCACCTGTGCCACCTGGCGGTACCCAGCTCTCAGCAGGGGCAGGAAGGTGAGCTCTGGGGGGTCCCAGGTGAGGTTTTTGGAGGTTTTTGGGGATCCCAGGTGTATTTTGGATGATCCCAGGTGTATTTTTTGGGACTCACCTGTGCCACCTGTCTGTACCCAGCTCTCAGCAGGGGGAGGAAGGTGAGCCCTGGGACATCCCAGGTGAGGTTTTTGGGGATCCCAGGTGTATTTTGGACATTCCCAGGTGTACTCTGTGACTCACCTGTGCCACCTGTCGGTACCCCGCCCGCAGCAGGGGCAGGAAGGTGAGCTCAGGGGGTCCCAGGTGTGTTTAGGTGCCCCCAGGTGAGGTTTTTGGGGATCCCAGGTGAGTGTTTATGATCCCAGGTGAGGTTTTTGGGGGTTTTTGGGGATCCCAGGTGAGTTTTTGGGGATCCCAGGTGTATTTTTGGGACTCACCTGCGCCACCTGTCTGTACCCCGCCCGCAGCAGGGGCAGGAAGGTGAGCTCAGGGAGATCCCAGGTGTATTTTAGATGCCCCCAGGTGTATTTTGGACATTCCCAGGTGTATTTTGGGACTCACCTAGCCTACCTGTCTGTACCCTCACTTCAGCAGGGGCAGGAAGGTGAGCTCAGGGAGATCCCAGGTGTATTTTAGATGCCCCCAGGTGTATTTTGGACATTCCCAGGTGTATTTTTGGGACTCACCTGCGCCACCTGCCTGTACCCAGCTCTCAGCAGGGGCAGGAAGGTGAGCTCAGGGGGGTCCCAGGTGTGTGTTTATGATCCCAGGTGAGTGTTTATGATCCCAGGTGTGTTTTTTGGGGATCCCAGGTGTGTATTTGGGACTCACCTGCGCCACCTGTCTGTACCCAGCTCTCAGCAGGGGCAGGAAGGTGAGCTCAGGGGGGTCCCAGGTGAGGTTTTTGGGGATCCCAGGTGTATTTTGGACATTCCCAGGTGTATTTTTGTGACTCACCTGCGCCACCTGGCGGTACCCAGCTCGCAGCAGGGGCAGGAAGGTGCCCGTGACCCGCACGTGGTCCCCGGGCTGCGCCAGGCGCGTGTTGGCCCCGCTCAGGTGCAGCGACAGCGAGCGCGGCAGGTGACCCACGGGCACCTGCTCCGACTGGGACAGAGAGGGACACTGGGCACTGGGGAACTGGGGGGACTGGGAGAACTGGGGGAATGGGGGAATGGGGGAATGGGGGAATGGGGGCACTGGGGGACTGGGGGCACTGTGGGGCACTGGGGACAATGGGGGGCACACTGGGGACAATGGGGGCACTGGGGGACTGGGGGAATGGGGGGAATGGGGACACTGGGGAATGGGGACACTGGGGGCACTGGGGACACTGGGGACACTGGGGACAGGGATTGTCACACTGCGCACTGGGGGACTGGGGGAATGGGGGAATGGGACACTGGGGGACTGCAGACACTGGGGGACTGGGGACTGGGGCACTGGGGGCACTGGGGACAATGGGGCACTGGGGAATGGGGGAATGGGGGGAAATTGGAGGGAATGGTGGCACTGTGGGAGGACTGGGGGATTGGGGGCACTGGGGGATACTGGGGACACTAGGGGGCACTAGCACCTGGGGAACTGGGGGAATGGGGGAACTGGGGAATGGGGGAATGGGGGATTGGGGAATGGGGGCACTGGGGAATGGGGCACTGGGGACGAGGGACACTGAGGGGAATTGGGGGACTGGGGCACCGGGGACACTGGGGATACTGGGGATACTGGGGACACTGGGGGCAACTGGGGGACTGGGGGCATTGGGGACATTGGGGAGAATTTGGGACACTGAGGGGATTGGGGGACTGGGGGGATTGGGGCACTGGGGCATTTTGGGACACTGGGAGGGACTGGGGACACTGGGGACACTGGGGACAATGGGGGGCACTGGGGGAATGGGACACTGAGGGGATTGGGGGACTGGGGGATTGGGGAAGTGGGGACACTGAGGACACTGAGGACACAGGGGGACTGGTGGCACTGGGGGGGATTAGACACTGGGGCACTGGGGGCACTGGGGGCACTGGGGCACTGGGGCATTGGGGCACTGCACTGGGGGCACTGGGGAATTGGGGACACTGGGGGGATTGGGGACATTGGGGACACTGGGAACATTGTGGGGACTGGGACACTGGGGGATTGGGGGACACTCGGGGATTGGAAGGATTTGGGGGACATTTTTGGGACACTGGGGGATTGGGGACACTGGGGACACTGGGGCACTGGGGCACTGGGGGCACTGGGGACACTGGACATTGGGGGCACTGGGACACTGGGGGCACTGGGGAATTGGGGGACACTGGGGGGGATTGGGGACATTAGGGGACACTGGAACATTGGGGACTGGGACACTGGGGGGATTGTGACACTGGGGGATTGGAAAGGATTTGGGGACATTTGGGGACACTGGGGGGATTGTGGACACTGGGGACACTGGGGGCACTGGGGACACTGGGGGCACTGGGGGCATTGGGGGGCACTGGGGCACTGGGAACATTTGGGGACACTGGGGACATTTTTGGGGGATTTGGGGACATTGGGGATATTAAACACTGGGGGGATTTGGGATATTGGGGAATTTGGGGACACTGGGGACACTTTGGGGACTTGGGGACATTTGGGAAATTGGGGACATTGGGGATTTGGGACATTAAGGGAAAATTTTGAACATTTTGGGGAGTTTGGGGACATTTGGGGACATTTTTGGGAAGTTTCAGAACAACCACTTCATTTGGAATCCAATTTTGCGGGAATTTCTAGCAGGGGATTTTGAATTCCTGAGGGGAAATTTTTGGAAATGGGACTTGCAATCACTCCCTTTCACTCAGAAACTCCTGACTCACCTATATTCCCAAAAGGGGTCGTGTGAGACTTTAGGAACCAAACTCTGGCCCTGTAAGGTCCATTTACACAGACCCCAGCTGACATTTTGCAGGGCCTCTCCAGTGGCCATTTTGAAAGACAGACCATTCCTGAGGGGGGATTTTGCTTGGAATTTTTCCTGAGGGAAAATCTTTTTGAGGCCACCCAGCGTGATTTTGCAATCACTCCTCACTCAGAACCCCTGAACCCACACACAATTCCCAAAAGCTTGGTGAATGGTTGGAGCCAACTTAAGACCCTGAGTCCATTTCCACAGGCTGAGCCCCATTTTACGGACCTGTGGTGGCCATTTTGGAGCCATTCCTGAGGGAGCTTTGGAATTTCCTGAGTGAAATTTTTTGGGAGTTGGGACTTTTGCAATCACCCCTCACCTGTAGAAACTCCTTGGAATTCAATGCATTCTAAAATTTGGTGAATTTGGGACAAATTTACGCCCTGAGTCCATTTTACAGACCCCTGACATTTTAAAGGCTCCGTGGCCATTTCCTCTTGGAGCCATTTCTGAGGGGATTTTTGGAATTTCTGAGGGAATTTTTTTGGGAATTTTGGTACCCTTGGAACCACCACTCAGGAGGTCCTGAACCCACACCTTAAAACTTGGCAGGAATTTAGAACCAAATTCTACGGGCCTTGGAGTCCATTTTACAGACCCCATTGCCATTTTACAGGGCCATTTTGGGAGCCATTTCTGAGGGAATTTTTGGAATTTCCTGAGGGAAATTTTTGGGGAGTTTGGGAATTTTGCACCACTCCTCACTCAGAATCTCCTGAACCCACATAATTCCCAAAACTTGGTGAATTTAGCAACCAAATTTAAGACCCTGAAGTCCATTTTACAGGCCGGTGGAGTTCATTGTAAGCATTCCAGCCGGCCATTTTGGGAGCCATTTCTGAGGGGAGTTTGGAATTCTGAGGAAATTTTGGGAATTTTAAATTTTGCATCCACTCCTCACCAGAAACTCCTGAATTCAATGATTTTTAAAATCTGCTGATTTTGAGCCAAATTTAAGATCCTGAGTCCCTTTACAGACACCAGCTGCCATTTTAAAGGCCCAAGGCCATTTTGGAGCCATTTCTGAGGGGAGTTTGGAATTTCCTGAGGGAATTTTTGGGAATCTTGCAAATTTTGAACCACCCTCACTCAGGAGGTCCTTGAACCCACAATTCCCAAACTTGGTGAATTTAGAACCAAATTTCACGGCCTTGGAGTCCATTTTTACAGACACCAGCTGCCATTTTAAAGGCCCTCAAGGCCATTTTGGAGCCATTTGAGGATTTTGAATTTCGAGGAAATTTTTGGGAATTTTGTGGTAACTTTTGGAATCCACTTCACTCAGGAGGTCCTGAACCCACAATTCCTAAAACTTGGTGAATTTAGAACCAAATTTACGGCCCTGAGTCCATTTTACAGACACCAGCTGCCATTTTTACAGGCCCCGGGTGGCCATTTGGAGCCATTCCTGAGGGGATTTTGGACTTCCTGAGGGAAATTTTTGGGAATTTTGCAAATTTTGGCAACTGAATTTCAACTCAGAAACCCTTCTGAATCTCTAATGATTTTTAAAAAATCTGCCGGATTTTAAATAAATTTAAGATCCTAGTCCATTTCCACAGACCCCAGCTGCCATTCTTTTACAGGCCCTGGTGGCCATTTCCGAGCCATTTCTGAGGGAATCTTGGCATTCCTGAGGGAAATTCTCTTTGGGGAGTTTGGGAATTTTGGCAATCACCCTCACTCAGAAACCCTGACCACTGCATTCTAAAAAATTTGGTGAATTTGGAGCCAAATTCTACGCCCTGAGTCCATTTTTTACAGACCAGCTGACATTTTAAAGGTCTCCGGCCATTTTGGAGCCATTCTGAGGAGTTTGGAATTTCCTGAGGGAATTTTTTGGGAATTTTGCAAATTTTGGAACCACCCCTCACCAGGAGGTCTTGAACCCACAATTCTGCAAACTTGGTGAATTTAGAACCAAATTTACGCCTTGGAGTCCATTTTACAGACCCCAGCTGCCATTTTACACCTCGCGCCATTTTGGAGCCATTTCTGAGGGAATTTTGGAATTTCCTGAGGAAATTTTTGGGAGTTTGGGAATTTTGCAATCACCTCACCAGAATCTCCTTGAACCCACAATTCCCCAAAACTTGGTGAATTTAGGAACCAAATTTAAGACCCTCTGAAGTCCATTTTACAGGCCGTGGAGTCCATTGTGCTATCTCCAGCCATTTTGGGAGCCATTTCTGAGGGGAGCTTGGAATTTCCTGAGGGGAAATTTTGGAATTTTGCAATTTAATCACTCCTCACTCAGAAACTCCTGAATTCAATGATTTTAAAAATCTGGGTTGATTTTGGAGCCAAATTTAAGATCCTGGAGTCCCTTTACAGACACCAGCACATTTTAAAGGCCCGGCCATTTTGGAGCCATTTTGAGGGGAGCTTGGAATTTCCTGAGGGAATTTTGGGAATTTTGCAAATTTTGGAACCAATTTCACTCAGAGGTCCTGAACCCACAATTCTAAAACTTGGGTGAATTTAGAACTAAATTCTACGCCTTGAGTCCATTTTCTTACAGACACCAGCTGCTATT
>JAPFBE010000209.1:0-88702 GCA_034336665.1 Luscinia megarhynchos | reverse complement strand
ACAAGTTACGTGTACATAGCCCAAATGGACCCAAAAATGCACCAAATTCATCCCTAAAATCACTGAGGAACTGGGACAGGTGAGGCGCGAGGTAGAGACCCCAAAATCCCAAAACTTCCCCCAAAAATCCCTCCCATCCCATCAAAAATCCATTTAAAATGAGCAAATTAGCCCAAAATGTCCCACACTACCACCCAGACTGACAGGTGAGGCTTAGGTGAGGACCCCAAAATCACAGAAATCACTCCCAAAAAAATTCACTCCAAGAAATAAAAAATTCCCCAAAAATCCCTGCTAAAAAATCAGCGAGGATTAGCTTCCCAAAAATGACCCCAAAATGTCCCAAAATTCACCCCAAAACCACTGAGGAACTGGGACAGGTGAGGCACAGGTGAGACACCTCAAAACCCCAAAACTTCCTCCCTAAAAATCCCCAAAATCCCCAAAAATCACAAAACAAAAAATCCATTAAAATGAGAGCAAAGTTAGCCCAACATGACCCAAAATGTCCCCAAAATTCACCCCAAAAATCACTCAGGGACTGGGGACAGGTGAGGGCACACGTGAGGCAAAATCACAGAAATCACTCAAAAAATTCACCCTAAGAAAAATAAAAAATCCCAAAAAATCCCGTGAAAAATTCCAGCAAAATTAGCCCAAAATGACCCAAAATGTCCCAAATTCACAAAAACCACTGAGGAACTGGGCGACAGGTGAGGCATACAGGTGAGACACCAAAAATCCCCAAAATTTCCTACTCCCCAAAAATGCCAAAAATCCAATAAAAATCACTGTCACTCCTGCAAAAATATCCCCAAAAATCCCAAAAATCCCGCTGAAATGACCAAAGTTAGCCCAAAATGACCCAAAAATATCCTAAATTCTACGCAAAAATCACTCAGGGACTGGGACAGGTGGTGAGGCCAGGTGAGACCCCAAAAGCACAGAAATCACCCCCAAAAAATTCACCCAAGAAAATAAAAATCCCAAAAAATCCTGCTAAAAATGAGCAAAATTAGCCCAAAATGACCCAAAATGTCCCAAATTCACGAAACCACTGAGGGACTGGGACAGGTGAGGCACACAGGTGAGACAAAATCCCCAAAATTTCTAAAAACTCCCCAAAAATGCCAAAAATCCAATAAAAAATCACTCGAAATTCCCAAAAATATCCCCCAAAACAAAAACTCCCGCTGAAAATGACCTCACCAAAGTTAGCCCAAAATGACCCAAAAATGTCCCAAATTCTACTCTAAAATCACTCAGGGACTGGGACAGGTGAGACACAGGTGAGACACCAAAATCTCCCAAACTTCCTGCAAAAATCCCCCAAAAATTCCCAAAATCCATTAAAAATTCCCAAAAATCCTAAAAGAATCCATTAAAAAATGAGCAGAATGGTCCCAAACTGCCCCCATGCCCCACACCCCCAAAAATCACCTGAGGAACTGGGACAGGTGAGGCACAGGTGAGACACCAAAATCCCCAAAATTCCCAAAAAAATCCCCTAAAAATCCCAAAACCTAATAAAAATTCCCCCACTCCCTCAAAACCATTAAAAATCTCCTAAAATCTGTAGTCCCTGCTAAAAATGAGCAAAATTAGCCCAATGACCCAAAATGTCCCAAAATTCACTCCCAAAACCACCACTGAGGGACTGGGACAGGTGAGGCACAGGTGAGACACCAAAACCCCAAAACTTCCTCCCTAAAAATCCCCCAAAAATCCCCAAAAATCCCCCCAAAAACAAAAATCCATTAAAAATGAGCAAAATTAGCCCAACATGACCCTAAAATGTCCCAAATTCACCCCAAAAAATCACTCAGGGACTGGGACAGGTGAGGCACAGGTGAGACCCCAAAAAGCACAGAAATCACTGCATTCACCCAAGAAAATATCCCAAAATCCCTGCTAAAAATCGTAGCAAAATTAGCCCACGACCCAAAAATAGCACGCAAATCTCGTCCTAAAAATCACTGAGGAACTGGGACAGGTGAGGCGCAGGTGAGACCCCCAAAATCCCAAAAACTTCAAAATCCCCAAAAATCAAAAATCTAAAAATCCATTTAAAATTTGAGCAAAATTAGCCCAAAATGTCCCGCAATTCACCCCCATCACTCAGGGACTGGGACGAGGTGAGGCTGCAGGTGAGACCCCCAAAATCACAGAAATCACAAAAAAATTCACCCAGAAATAAAAAAATTCCCCAAAAATCAAGTAAAAATCAGCCTAGGATTAGCCCAAATGACCCAAAATGTCCCAAATTCACCCCTAAAACCACTGAGGAACTGGGACAGGTGGAGGCACAGGTGAGACACCAAAACCCCAAAACTTCCTCAGAAATCCCCCAAGTAAACTCCCAAAAAATCCCCCCAAAACCCCCATCCATTAAAAATGAGCAAAGTTAGCCCAACATGACCCAAAATGTCCCAAATTCACTCCCAAAAATCACTCAGGGACTGGGACAGGGTGGAGGGCACTACGTGAGACCCCAAAATCACAGAAATCACCTCAAAAATTCCACCCAAGAAAATATATATCCCAAAAAAATCCCAGTAAAATTTCAGCAAAATTAGCCCAAATGACCCAAAATGTCCCAAATTACACCCCCAAAACCACTGAGGAACTGGGCGCACAGGTGAGGCACAGTTGAGACACCAAAAATCCCCAAAATTCTCCTAAAAAATCAAACATGCCAAAAATCCAAATAAAAATCACTAAAAATTCCCAAAAAAATATCCCCCCAAAAATCCCAAAAATCCCGCTTTAAAATGACCTCAAAGTTAGCCCTAAAATGACCCAAATGTCCCAAATTCACTCCCAAAATCACTGAGGGACTCGGGACAGGTGAGGCACAGGTGAAAGTCTGCCCTCAAAACAAAACTTCCTCCTTCCTAAAATCCCCAAAAATCCCTCAAAAATCAAAAATCCCAAAAATCCTGCTAAAATGAGCAAAATTAGCCCAAAATGACCCAAAATGTCCCAAATTCACCCTAAAAATCACTGAGGGACTGGGACAGGTGAGGCACAGGTGAAACACCACCAAAAACCCCCAAAACTTCCTCCCTAAAAATCCCCCAAAAACTCCCCAAAAATCCCCCAAAACCTCCCAAAAAATCCCCTTTCAAAACCTCCGCAAAAATCCCCCAAAACCTCCCAAAAAATCCATTAAAATGAGCAAAATTAGCCCAACATGACCCAAATGTCCCAAATTCACCCCCTAAAACCACTGAGGAACTGGGACAGGTGAGGCACAGGTGAGACACCAAAACTCCCAAAATTTCCCTAAAAAATCCCCAAAAATGCCAAAAAATCCAATAAAAATCACTAAAAAATTCCCAAAAAATATCCCCCCAAAAAATCCCAAAAAATCCCGCTTAAAATGACCAAAGTTAGCCTAAATGACCCAAAAATGTCCCAAATTTACTCAAAAATCACTGAGGGACTGGGACAGGTGAGGCACAGGTGAGACCCCCAAAATCACAGAAATCACCCCAAAAAAATTCACCCAAGAAAATAAAAAAATCCCAAAAATCCCGTTAAAAATGAGCAAAATTAGCCCAAAATGACCCAAAATGTCCCAAATTCACCCCAAAACCACTGAGGAACTGGGACAGGTGAGGCACAGGTGAGACACCAAAAATCCCCAAAATTTTCCCCCTAAAAAAATCCCCAAAATGCCAAAAATCCAATAAAAATCACTAAAAAATTCCCAAAAATATCCCCCCAAAAATCCCCATATCCCTTAAAATGACCAAAGTTAGCCCAAAATGACCTCAAAATGTCCCAAATTCACCCCTAAAAATCACTAGGACTGGGACAGGTGAGGCACAGGTGAGACACCAAAATCCCAAAAATTTTCCCCCAAAAATCCCCCCAAAATTCCCTAAAAATAATTTTAAAAATCCTCCAAAATCACCAAATAATCCCAAAACCCCAAAAAATGAGTGAAAAATCGCTCCAAATCCTCCAAAAACTCCCAAAGTTCCCCAAAAACTCAATGCCCTCAGGAAAATCCCAGATTTTCCTCCCAAAAATTCCCAAAACCCCCAAATTTCCACCCCCAAAAAACCCCCAAAAAATTTTCTTTAAAAACTCCAAAAATCCAAAAAAAGCCTAAAAAATCCCATAAAAATCAGAAAATTTGGGGATTTTCACAGGGTTTTTTGGGGAATTTGGGATTTTTGGGATCCTCAGGAATTTTGGGAATTCCCAAATTTTTGGGTCCCCTCAACCCCCAACCCAGGAAATCCCAAACTCAAAAACCAAAAAATGCCTTAAAAATCCCTAAAATCCCCCATCCCTAAAAAAATCAGAGAATTTTGGGATTTTCGTGGGAATTTTGGGATTTTTGGGATCCTCCAGAATTTTGGGAATTCCCAAATTTTGGAGCCTCTCCCCAACTTTTTAAGAGCCTCAATTTTCAAAAAATCCTCCAAAAACTCCCTAAAACCCCTAAAAAATCCCATAAAAATCTCTAAAAATCCCTAAAAAATCCAGAGAGATTTCGGATTTTCACAGGATTTTTTGGGAATTTTGGGATTTTTGGGATCCTCAGGAATTTTGGGATTTCCCAAAATTTTGGAGCCTCACTCCAAAAAAATCCTCCAAAAAATCCCTAAAAAAAATCTCTAAAAAATCCCATAAAAATTCCTAAAAAATCCCTAAAAAATCAGAAAATGTCGATTTTCATCGGGGTTTTTGGGGAATTTTGGGATTTTTGGGAGCCTCCAGAATTTTGGGAATTCCCAAATTTTTGAGCCTCCCACTTTTAAGAGCCCCACTTTTCAAAAATTCCCTCCAAAACTCCCTAAAAAAATCTCTAAAAAATCCCATTAAAATTCCTAAAAATCCCTAAAAAATCAGAAAATTTCGATTTTCACAGGGTTTTTTGGGGAATTTGGATTTTGGGATCCTCAGGAATTTTGGGAATTCCCAAAATTTTTGAGAGCCTCAATTTCAAAAAAAATCCTCCAAAAATCCCTAAAAAAATCTCTAAAAGATCCCATTAAAATTCCTAAAAAATCAGGAGAATTTCGATTTTCATCGGGTTTTTTGGGGAATTTTGGGGATTTTTGGGAGCCTCAGGAATTTTGGGAATTGCCATTATTCGGCACCTGGTGCAGGCCTTTGCTGGCAGAGCAGACACACCCGGGGGGCTGACGGCACGGACGAGGATGCTGAGCCCCCCCCATGAGCCAGATCGTTGTCCAGGGCAGAATCCTCCTGTGGCAGCGTAAATCTCGGGTGAAAACTCCAAAATTCGGCTCAGCAACTAAAAACCCCAAAACGACCCCAAAACCCCAAAAACGCACCCTCAAAAACGCATAAAATTACCTCCCCAAAAACCCCCAAAAACATCAAAATTTACTCCCCAAAAAATAACCTGGAAAAACCCCAAAAAGGGACCCAAAACCCCCCAAAACATCCAAAATTGGAGATAAACCTTCCTAAAACCCCCTAAATTTTGGGGTAAAGCCCAAAATTCGGGTCAGCACCCAAAAACCCCCAAAAACGACCCCAAAACGCCCCCTAAAATTTGAGGTAAAACCTCCCAAACCAGACGCTGCCCAGGGCAGAATCCTCCTGTGGGCAGGCTTAAATTCGGGTGAAAACTCCTAAAAATTCGGGCTCAGCACCCAAAACCCCCAAAACGACCCCAAAACCCCCAAAAACTGACCCCAAAACCCCAAAAGTTACCCCAAAAAATAAACCCTAAAACCCCAAAAATGCCCCTAAAAAGGGGACCCAAAATCCACTTTCAAAAACCAAAATTGGAGGTAAAACTTCCCCATAACCCCCTAAAATCTGGGTAAAACCCAAAAATTTGGGTCAGCACCTAAAAACCCTAAAAACGACCCCAAAACCCCCAAAACCCCAAAATTACCTCCCAAAAATAACCCAGAAAACCCCCAAAATCTAATTCCCCAAATAACCCAGAAAAACTAACTCCCCAAAAACCTTCAAAGTGACCTTAAACCTCCAAATTTGAGATAAAACCTCCTGAAATCTCTGAAATTTGGGTGAAAACCCAAAATTTGGGGGTCAGGACTCAAAACCCCCAAAACGACCCAAAACCCCAAAAATCGCACCCCAAAATCAGCCAAAATCCACTCCAAAAACCCCAAAACATCAAAATTACCCCCAAAAATAACCCGGAAAACTCCCAAAACGTGCCCCAAAACGCCCCCAAAACTTAAACCCCAAAAACAAAACACCAATATCGCAGAAAATTTCAGGTAAAACCTCCAAAACCCCAAAAAATTTGGGGTCAGCACCCAAAAAAGCCCCAAAACCTCGAGGAAACAACCCCCCAAAAACTCCAGGAATGAGCTCCCCAAATCCTCCCAAAATCCCCAAAATTTTGGGGTGAAAACCCAAAATTTGGCATCAGGACCCCAAAAATCCCCAAAACCCTTGCAGAATACCCCAAAAATCCTAAATTGAGTAAAACCTCCCAAAATCCCAAAATTTTGGGGTGAAAACCAAAATTTGGGGTCAGGACCCCCAAAAATAAAAACGAGCCCAAACCCAAAACACCCAAAAATTGGAGGGAAAAACCCCAAAAATTTCTCACATAAAAAATCCCAAAATTTGGGGTCAGGATCCCTAAAACCCAAAACTCCTAAAAATGACCCAAAAAAATAAAGCCCAAAATTGAAATTTTTGCAAACCCCAAAAATTTGGGCTGAAAAAATCCCAAATTTTGGGATCAGGAGGCAAAAAACGAAAAAATTTTTTGGGGTTTTGGCTTTTTCCCTCCTCAGATCTTTGGAGGTTTTGGGGAATTTTGGAAGAAACTTTGGGGATGGGGGAGGGGAAATCTTAGTGAATTTTGGGACAATTTTTGGGGGTGGGGAGGGAATTTTGGGAAAACTTGAGGGAACCTTTGGGGTGGAAAATGAGAATTTTAGGGTGAATTTTGGGATAATCTCTTGGGCTGGGGAGGGAATTTTGGGAGGATTTTTGGAAAAATTCTGGGGGTGGGGAGGGAAATCCTGGAGAAGCTTTTGGGGTGGAAAATGGGAATTTTGGGTGAATTCTTTGGGACAATCTTTGGGGTGGAAAATGAGAATTTCAGGGGTGAATCTTTTAGGACACCTTGGGGTGGGGAGGGGACTCTTTTGGGAAAATTTGGGGAATCTTTTGGAGTGGAAAACGAGAATTTGGGTGAATCTTTTTGGGATAATTTTGGGGTGGGGAGCGGAATTTTGGGAAGATTTTTGAAAAAATTTGGGGTGGGGAGGGAAATCTTGGAGAAATCTTTTGGGGTGGAAAACGAGAATTTTGGGACCATTTTGGGGGTTTCGGTGTGAGGGAAATTCTTGGGGTGAATTTTGGGGACAATTCCTTTTGGGGGTGGGAGGGAATTTAGGAAGAATTTTGGGATAGTCTTTTGGGGGTGGGGAGGGAATTTTTCAGGCTGAATCCTTTTGGGACAATTTTCCCTCAGGTGGGGGAGGGAATTTTTGGGAAAATTTGGGGAATTTTTGGGGTGGAAAATGAGAATTTCTTTGGGGGAATTTGGGGGTGCTTTTGGGGTGGGGGAGGGGAATTTTGGGAAGATTTTTTGAAAAAAATTTGGGGTGGGGGAGGGATACTTTGCAGAAATTTTTGGGGTGGAAAATGAGAATCTTTGGGGACCATTTTGGGGGTTTCGGGTGGGGAGGGAATCTTTAGGATGAATTTTGGGATAATTTTTGGGATGGGGAGGGAATTTTGGGAAAACTTGAGGGAATCTTTTGGGGTGGAAAATGAGAATTTTGGGTGAATTTTTTGGGATAATCCCTTTGGGGGTGGGGGAGGGAATTTTGGGAGGATTTTTGGATAATTTTCAGGGTGGGGGAGGGGAATTTTTAGGTGAATTTTTTGGGGACCATTTTTGGGGTGGGGGAGGGGAATTTTTGGTTGAATTTTTTGGGACCATTTTTGGGTGTGGGAGGGAATTTTAGGATGAGTTTTTGGGGTTAATTTCAGGGTGGGGAGGGAGTTTGGGCCGATTTTGGGGTGTGGGGAGGGAATTTGGGATGAATTTTGGGATAATTTTTAGGGTGGGGAGGGATTGGGGGTGAATTTTTGGGGATAATTTCGGGTGGGGGAGGGGAATTTAAGGACGAATTTTTGGATACTTTTAGGGTGGGGGAGGGGAATTTAGGGGATGAATTTTTGGGGACAATTTTTAGGTGGGGAGGGAATTGGGGGTGAATTTCGGGTGGGGGGAGGGGAATTTGGGGTGAAAAATTTGGGCCTCACCTTTGAAGTCCACGCTAGCGAGCCTCGCCCCCGCCTCTCCCGCTGCCGCCCGGCCCCTCCCCACCTCGTTCTGGGGGGCAGAGCTCCGGGGCCCCAATCTGGGGGAGGGTCAGAGCCCAGGCCCCTCCCCCACCCCAAACCGACACCAGCTCCCCCTCCCCCACCCCCAAAAATTTTTGGTTCCCTCCTCAAAACTTTCGCCCCTCCCCCCACCCCCCAAATTCAACCCTCCCCCTAAAAATTTTGGCCCCTCCCCACCCAAATTTCTCCATCCCCTCTCCAGGTGCTGCCCTCTCCCCACCCCAAATTCTGGCCCCTCCCCCTTATTTTGCCCCTCCCCCACCCCCCAAATTTTCCCCAGTCCCCAATTTTGGCTTTTTCCCACTTCAGATTTCGCCCCTCCCCCCAAGTTTCAGCCCCTCCCCCACCCCAAATTCCGGCGCCCTCCTCCCCACCTGGAGGTGCTCTCCAGGGCGCCACAAGGGAGCTGCAGCAGCGGCTGGAGGGGGCGGGGCTGCGGCAAAGGGCGGGAGTCAGGCTCGGGGGCGGAGTCTGGGGGGACGGGGGCTGAGCCGAAAATATACACCCGAAATACACTCGAATACACTCTGAATATACCAAAATACACCCGAATACACCCGAATATACCAAAAATACACCCGAATACACCAAACACACCCAAGAAACACACCAAACACACCCGAACACATCTGAAATACACCCCAAAATACACCAAAATACACCTGAAAAGACACCAAAACACACTCGAAATACAGCAAAATACACCAAAATACACCAAAAATACACAGGAAATACACCCAAATGCCGAAACACACCCAAAATAAACCAAAAACACACCCAAAAATACACCCAAAATACAAAACACGCCCAAAATACACCTGAAATACACCCAAAATACACCCGAAGCACACCAAAAAATACACCCGAAATACACCCAAAATTACACCCAAAATACACCTGAAATACACCCAAAATACACCCTCGAAATACACCTGAAATACACCCTGAAATACACCAAAAACACACCCAAAAATACACCCAAAATATTTCCAAAACACATCCAAAACACACCCAAACACACCCGAAAATACACCAAAAAACACACCAAAAATACACCCAAAATACACCCGAAACACACCCGAAATACACCCGAAATATATCCAAAATACACCCAGAATACACCCGAAACACACCCGAAATATATCCAAAATACAACCAGAATACACCCGAAATACACCCAAAACACGCCCAAAACACACCCGAAAAACACAAAAAAATACACCCAAAACACACCCGAAAAACACCAAAAAATACACCAAACCACACCCAAAGTACACCTAAAATACACCCGAAATACGCCCAAAATACACCCCAAAGACACCCGGAATACACCCAGAATACACCCCGAAATACACCCGAAGTACACCCAGAACACACCCAAAATACACCAAAAACACACCAAATACACCCAAATACACCAAAAACATCAAAAATACACCCAAAACACACCCTAAACACACCAAAAATACACCCAAAATACGCCCAGAATACACCCCAAATACACCCAAGTCACACCCAAACCACACCAAAAAACACACCTGAAACACACCCTGAAATACACCCCGAAATACACCCAAAATACACCCAAAACACACCCGGAATACACCCGGAATACACCCCGAAATACACCAAAAAACACCCAAAAATACACCCCAAATACATGCAGAATACACCCAAAACGCAGCCAAAATACACCTGAAATACACCCGAAACACACCAAAAAATACACCCAAAATACACCCAAAATACACCCGAACCACACACGAAATCTATCCCAAATACTCCCAAATACACCCGAAACACGCCCAAAATACACCAGAAAACAAAATCAAAATACACCCAAAATCCACCCAAAATCCACCCGAAATCTACCCGAAATACACCCCAAATACACCCGGAATACACCCGAAACACACCCGGAATACACCTGAAACACACCCGAAATACACCAAAAAATACACCCGAAATGCACCCAAAAAACACCCAAAAATACACCCGAAACACACCCAAAACACACCCAAAAATACACCCGAAATACACCTGAAATACACCCGAAATACAGTCAAAATACACCCAAAATACACCCGAAATGCACCAAAAAACACACCCGGAATACACCCAGAACATGCCCAAAATACACCCGAAATACACCCGAAATAGACCCAGAATACACCCAAAATAGACCCAGAATACACCCAAAATACACCCAAAAACACACCACAAATACACCCAGAATACACCCCGGAACACACCCGAAATACACCCAAAAACCACCCAAACCACACCAAAAAACACACCCGAAACACACCCAAATTACACCCAAAACACACCCAAAACACACCCGGAATACACCCCGAAATACACCCCGAAATACAGCCAAAATACACCCAAAATACACCCGAAATACACCCGAAACACACCCGGAATACACCCGAAACACACCAAAAACACACCCGAAATACACCCGAAACACACCCAAAATACACCCGAAATACACCCAAAACACATCCAAATACAACCCGAAATACACCCCGAAATGCACCAAAAAACACACCAAATACACCCAGAACACGCACAAAATACACCCGAAATACACCCGAAATAGACCCAGAATACACCCAAAATACACCCAAAACCACACCACAAATACACCCAGAATACACCCGGAACACACCCTGAAACACACCCAAAACACACCCAGAACACACCCAGAACACACCCAAAATACACCCGAAACACGCCGAAATTACACCCGAAATACACCAAAAAACACCCAAAATACACCCGAAATACACCAAAAAACACCCAAAATACACCCAAAACACGCCCAAATTACACCCGAAATACACCAAAAAACACACCAAGAAATACACCCAAACTACACCCGAACCACACCCAAAATACACCTGGGGACACTTTGGGGACACCTGGGCACACACCTGGCCCTGATCGCACCTGTCCCACCCGCCAAGCCCCACAGAGCCCCCAAAATGTCCCCAAAATGTCCCCTAAAATGTCCCCTAATGTGTCCCCAGTGTCCCACAGTGTCCCCAATGTCCCAAAAATGTCCCCAAAATGTCCGCCAATGTCCCCACCCCCCAGTGTCCCCAATGTCCCCAAAATGTCCCCTAAATTCCCCCAGTGTCCCCAGTGTCCCCAAATCCCCCAATCCCCTCAATGTCCCCAAAATGTCCCCAATCCCCCAATGTCCCAAATTCCCCCCACTGTCCCCAATGTCCCCCAGTGTCCCCAAAATGTCCCCACTGTCCCAAACCCCTAATCCCCCAATGTCCCCACTGTCCCCAATGTCCCCAGTGTCCCCAATCCCCCCCAAAATGTCCCCAAATTGTCCCCAATGTCCCCCCAATGTCCCTCCCCCTCACCCGTCCGTGTCCCCAAAATTTCCCAAATCCCCCAGTGTCCCCAATCCCCCCCAATGTCCCCAATGTCCCTCCCCCTCTCACCGTCCGGTGTCCCTCTGTCCCCCGGGGCCCCTCTCGGGGGTCTCCGGGCGGGCGGGCCTCAGCGAAGCCGTGGGTGGGGAGGGGCTCCCTGCCCCTCCCCCTCGCTGTCCCTCCCTCATCTCCGCCCCTCTCCCCGCTGTCCCCGAGTCGCTCGAGTCAGCCGGGGGCGCTGGGAGGGGCTGCCTGGGGGGGGGGAACGAGCCCAAATTAGCCAAAATTAGCCCAAAATCAGCCCCAAAAAAATCCCAAAATAATCCAAAATTAGCCCAAAATTATCCCCAAAATTAGCCAAAAATTATCTAAAGTTATCCCAAAATTATCCCAAAGTTATCCCGAAATTAGCCCAAAATTAGCCCAAAATTAGCCCAAAATTAGCCCAAAATTAGCCCAAAATTATCCCAAAATTAGCCAAAAAATATCCCAAAGTTATCACAAATTAGCCCAAAGTTATCCCAAAATTATCCCAAAGTTATCCCAAAATTATCCAAAATTATCCCAAAGTTATCCCAAAATTATCCAAAATTATCCCAAAGTTACCTAAAGTTATCCAAAGTTACCCAAAATTATCCGAAATTACCCAAAGTTATCCCAAAATTAGCCAAAATTATCCCAAAGTTATCCAAAGTTATTCAAAATTATCCCAAAATAATCCCAAAATTATCCCAAAGTTATCCCAAAATTATCCCAAAATAATCCCAAAATTATCCCAAAATTATCCCAAAATATCCCAAAATTATCCCAAAATTATCCAAAATTATCCAAAATTACCCAAAGTTACCCCAAAATTACCCAAAGTTACCCCAAAATTATCCGAAGTTATCCAAAATTATCCCCAAAATTATCCCAAAATTAGCCAAAAATTATCCCAAAATTATCCCAAAGTTATCCCAAAAATATCCAAAATTATCCCAAAGTTACCTAAAGTTATCCAAAGTTACCCAAAATTATCCGAAATTACCCAAAGTTATCCCAAAATTAGCCAAAATTATCCCAAAGTTATCCAAAGTTATTCAAAATTATCCCAAAATTAGCCAAAAATTATCTAAAGTTATCCCAAAATAATCCCAAAATTATCCCAAAATTATCCCAAAATTATCCAAAATTATCCAAAATTACCCAAAGTTACCCCAAAATTACCCAAAGTTACCCCAAAATTATCCAAAGTTATCCAAAATTATCCCCAAAATTATCCCAAAATTAGCCAAAAATTATCCCAAAATTATCCCACAATTATCCAAAGTTATCCAAAATTATCTAAAGTTACCCAAAGCTATCCAAAGTTACCCAAAATGAGCCAAAATTATCCAAAATTACCCAAAATTACCCCAATATTACCCAAAGTTATCCCAAAATTATCCGAAATTATCCCAAAATTGCTCAAAAGTATCCAGAATTATCCCCAATTATCCAAAGTTATTCAAAATTATCTAAAATTACCCACAATTACCCAAAATTATCTAAAATTATCCGAAGTTACCCAAAATTATCCGAAATTACCCAAAATTATCCAAAGTTACCCAAAATTATCCGAAATTATCTGAAACTATCCAAAGTTATCCGAAAATTACCCAAAATTACAGAAAATTACCCAAAATTATCCAAAATTAGCCTAAATTACCCAAATTTATCCAAAATTATCCAAAATAATCCAAAATTACCCAAAGTTATCCCAAAAAATCCAAAAATTATCCAAAATTATCAGAAATTATCCCAAAATAACCCAAAATTATCCAAAATTATCCAAAATTATCCTAAAATTACCCAAAATTATCCAAAATTATCCCCAAATCCCATCAAATGGCACCAAAATCGTCACAAATTCACCCAAAATTATCCAAAATTTACCCAAAATTTCTGAAATGCATCCAAATTCCACCCAAAATCCTCCCAAATCCACCCAAAATTTCATCAAATCCACCCAAAATCTTCCAGAATAAACCCAAAATCATCCAAATTCCCCCCAAAATCCTCCCAAAATCTTCCCAAATCATCCCAAAATTCGCCTGAAATTATCCAAATTCCACCCAAATTTACCCAAAATCCCCCAAAATCCACCCAAAAATTCATCAAATCCACCCAAAATCTTCCAAAATCCTCCCAAAATAATCAGAAATCCACCCAAATTCTGCCCAAATTTACCCAAAATCCCCCAAAAATCTCCCAAAATCGCCCAAAATCCTCCCAAACTTCCCCCAAATCCCCCAAATCCACTCAAAAATTCATCAAATCCACCCAAAATCTTCCAAATTTCACCCAAATCCACCCGAAATTCCACTCGAATTCCACCCAAAAGTTTCCAAAATCCTCCCAAAATAATCCGAATCCTACCCAAAATCCTCCCAAATTTACCCAAAATCCCCCAAAAATCCACCCAAAATCGTCCAAAATCCTCCAAATTCCGCCCAAATTTACCCAAAATCCCCCAAATCCACCCAAAAATTCATCAAATCCACCCAAAATCTTCCAAAATCCTCCCAAAATAATCAGAATCCACCCCAAATTCAGCTGGGATTCACCCCAAAATCGCCCTAAATCCTCCCCAAATTTTCCCCTAAAATCTCCCCTGATTTCCTCCCTCCCTCCCCCATGTCCAAAATCCCCCAAAATCCCCCGGGACCCCCATATTTCCCCAAATTTCCCCAAAATTCCCCAAAATCGTCCCAAAATCCCTCCCCACTCCTCAAATCCCCCCAGGACCCCCAAATTTCCCCCAAAAATTCCCCAAATTTCCCTGAAATTCCCTTAAATCCCTCCCCACTCCCCCAAATCCCCCAAAATCCCTCCCCCACCTCCTCAAATCCCCCCAAATTCCCCCAAAATTCCCCAAAATCCCCCAAATTTTTCCTCCTTTCCCCAGGGCCCCTCCCCCATTCATTCCCCAAAAATCCCCCAGAACCCCAAAATTTCCCCAAATTTTCCCAAAATCCTCCCCCGGGACCATGATCCCTCCCCACTCCCCAAAATCCCCCAAAACATCCCGAACCCCCCAAAATTCCTCAAATTCATCCCAAAATCCCTAGATTTTCCCCAGTTTCTCCTCCGGCAAATTCCTCCCAAATCCCACTCCCCACTTCCCTCAATGTCCCCAAATCCCCCAAAGATCCCCCAAATTTCCCCCAAATCCCCCCAGGACCCCCAAAATTCTCGACTTTTCCCCCAAATTCTCCCCAGAAATTCCCCAAATTTCCCCCAAATCCCTCCCCCAGATCCCTCCCCCACTCCCCAAATCCCCATTCTCCCCAATTCCCCAAATTCCTCCCCAAATCCCCTCCCCCACTCTCCAAATCCCCCAAAACCCCCAAATTTTAATTTCTCCGGGACCTCCAAATTTCCCCAAATCCCCCAAATCCCCCCAGATCCCTCCCCCACTCCCCAAATCCCCCGGGACCCCCAAATTTCCCAAATTCAAATTTCCCCAAAAAATTCCCCAAATTTCCCAAAAATTCCCCAAATCCCCAAAATTCTCCCAAATTTCTCCCCCAGATCCCTCCCCCACCCCCCAAATCCCCCCAGCACCCCCTAAATCCCCAGGACCCCCAATTCCCCAAATCCCCTCAAATTTTCCCCAAATTCCTCCCCGAATCCCCCCAAATCCCTCCCCCCACTCCCCAAATCCTCCCCCAAATCCCCCCAGGACCCCCAAATCCCCCCAAATTTTCCCCAAATTCCCCAAATTCCTCCCAAATCCCCTCCCCACTCCCCCCACGTCCCCCAAATCCCCAAAATTCCCATTCCCCCATTCTCCCACAAAATCCCTCCCCCACCCTCAAATCTCCCCTGACCCCCAAATTTCCCCAAAATTCCCCCAAATTCCTCCCCAAATCCCTCCCCCCACTCCCCAAATTCCCCAAATCCCCCAGGACCCCCCAAATTTCCCAAAATTCCCCAAAATTCTCCCAAATTCCCCCCAGATCCCTCCCCACCCCCCAATCCCCAGCACCCCAAATCCCCAGGACCCCCAAAATTCCCCAAATTTCTCAAATCCCCAAATCCTCCCAAATCCCCCCCAAATCCCTCCCCACTCCCCCAAATCCTCCCCCAAATTCCCCAAATTTCCCCCAAATTTTTACCCCAAATTCCCCCAAATTCCCTCCGACCCCTCCCCACTCCCCCAAATCCTCCCCAAAGTCCCCCCAGGACCCCCAAATTTTCCCCAAATTCCCAAATTCCTCCCCAAATCCCCTCCACTCCCTCAATGTCCCCAAATCCCCCCAAAAATTTCCCCAGCATTCTCCCACAAAATCCCTCCCACTCCTCCAAATCTCCCCGGGACCCCCAAATCCCCAAATTCCCCAAATCCTCCCAATCCCTCCACTCCCAAATTCCCAAATCCCCCAAATTCCCCCAAATTCCCCCAAATTCTCCCCCAATCCCTCCCCCACCCCTAAATCTGACCCCCAGGACCCCCCAAAT
Organism: Luscinia megarhynchos; assembly: GCA_034336665.1. Classification (NCBI taxonomy): domain Eukaryota; kingdom Metazoa; phylum Chordata; class Aves; order Passeriformes; family Muscicapidae; genus Luscinia; species Luscinia megarhynchos. The sequence goes on along the minus strand of JAPFBE010000209.1, from coordinate 72,491 downwards.
TTTCCCCAGTCCCCAAAATCCCCCAGATCCCTCCCCCCACTCCCCCAAATCCCCCAAAAATTCCCCAAATTCCCCATTTCCTAAATCCCCAAATTTCTCTCCCTCCCCCTCCCGTACCTGTCCCTGCGTCCCCGGCCCCGCTCGCATGGCAGGGGGCGAGGGAGGGGCGGGGCCTGCAGGGACCAAAAACCCAGAGGGGCGGGACCAGAACAGGGGAGGGGCGGGGCCAGAACCACGAGGGGGCAGGGGCCCAAAGCCAAGGGGGGCGGGGCCTGGGAGGGGGGCAGGGCCTGGAGCCATGAGGGGCAGGGGCCAGAGGCTAGGGGTGGGGGGATCCAGGGGCCCCAGTCCTCCCAGTTTGTCCCAGTTCAATCCCAGTTTGTCCCCAGTTTGATCCCAGTTTGATCCCAGTTTGTCCCAGTTTGTCCCAGTTCAATCCCAGTTTGTCCCAGTTCGATCCCAGTTCAATCCCAGTTTGATCCCAGTTCAATCCCAGTTTGTCCCAGTTCGATCCCAGTTTGATCCCAGTTTGTCCCAGTTTGATCCCAGTTCAATCCCAGTTTGATCCCAGTTTGTCCCAGTTCAATCCCAGTTTGTCCCAGTTCGATCCCAGTTTCTCCCAGTTTGATCCCAGTTCGATCCCAGTTTGTCCCAGTTCAATCCCAGTTCGATCCCAGTTTGATCCCAGTTTGTCCCAGTTTGTCCCAGTTTGTCCCAGTTCAATCCCAGTTTGCCCCAGTTCGATCCCAGTTTGTCCCAGTTCAATCCCAGTTCAATCCCAGTTTGTCCCAGTTTGTCCCAGTTTGTCCCAGTTTGTCCCAGTTTGATCCAGTTCAATCCCAGTTTGTCCCAGTTTGATCCCAGTTTGTCCCAGTTTGTCCCAGTTCAATCCCAGTTCAATCCCAGTTCAATCCCAGTTTGATCCCAGTTTGTCCCAGTTCAATCCCAGTTTGTCCCAGTTCGATCCCAGTTTGTCCCAGTTTGATCCCAGTTTGTCCCAGTTCAATCCCAGTTTGATCCCAGTTTGATCCCAGTTCAATCCCAGTTTGTCCCAGTTCAATCCCAGTTTGTCCCAGTTCAATCCCAGTTTGTCCCAGTTTGTCCCAGTTTGTCCCAGTTTGTCCCAGTTCGATCCCAGTTTGATCCCAGTTTGTCCCAGTTTGTCCCAGTTTGTCCCAGTTTGATCCCAGTTCGATCCCAGTTTGTCCCAGTTTGTCCCAGTTCGATCCCAGTTTGATCCCAGTTTGTCCCAGTTTGTCCCAGTTTGTCCCAGTTCAATCCCAGTTTGCCCCAGTTCGATCCCCAGTTTGTCCCAGTTCAATCCCAGTTCAATCCCAGTTTGTCCCAGTTTGTCCCAGTTCGATCCCAGTTTGTCCCAGTTCAATCCCAGTTTGTCCCAGTTTGTCCCAGTTTGTCCCAGTTCAATCCCAGTTTGCCCCAGTTTGATCCCAGTTTGTCCCAGTTCAATCCCAGTTTCTCCCAGTTTGTCCCAGTTCGATCCCAGTTTGTCCCAGTTCAATCCCAGTTTGTCCCAGTTCGATCCCAGTTTGTCCCAGTTTGTCCCAGTTTGATCCCAGTTCAATCCCAGTTTGTCCCAGTTCAATCCCAGTTTGTCCCAGTTCGATCCCCAGTTTGTCCCAGTTTGATCCCAGTTTGATCCCAGTTTGTCCCAGTTTGATCCCAGTTCAATCCCAGTTTGTCCCAGTTTGTCCCAGTTCTGATCCCAGTTTGTCCCAGTTCGATCCCAGTTTGTCCCAGTTTGATCCCAGTTTGTCCCAGTTTGTCCCAGTTTGATCCCAGTTCAATCCCAGTTTGTCCCAGTTCAATCCCAGTTTGTCCCAGTTCGATCCCAGTTTGTCCCAGTTTGATCCCAGTTTGATCCCAGTTTGTCCCAGTTTGATCCCAGTTTGTCCCAGTTTGTCCCAGTTTGTCCCAGTTTGTCCCAGTTTGTCCCAGTTTGTCCCAGTTCGATCCCAGTTTGTCCCAGTTCAATCCCAGTTTGTCCCAGTTCGATCCCAGTTTGTCCCAGTTCAATCCCAGTTTGTCCCAGTTCAATCCCAGTTTGTCCCAGTTTGTCCCAGTTTGATCCCAGTTTGATCCCAGTTCAATCCCAGTTTGTCCCAGTTCAATCCCAGTTTGTCCCAGTTCGATCCCAGTTTGTCCCAGTTTGTCCCAGTTTGATCCCAGTTCAATCCCAGTTTGTCCCAGTTTGTCCCAGTTTGTCCCAGTTCAATCCCAGTTTGTCCCAGTTCGATCCCAGTTTGTCCCAGTTCGATCCCAGTTTGATCCCAGTTTGTCCCAGTTTGTCCCAGTTCAATCCCAGTTTGTCCCAGTTTGATCCAGTTTGATCCCAGTTCAATCCCAGTTTCTCCCAGTTCAATCCCAGTTTGTCCCAGTTTGTCCCAGTTTGTCCCAGTTCGATCCCAGTTTGATCCCAGTTTGTCCCAGTTTGTCCCAGTTCAATCCCAGTTTGTCCCAGTTTGATCCAGTTTGATCCCAGTTCAATCCCAGTTTCTCCCAGTTCGATCCCAGTTTGATCCCAGTTTGTCCCAGTTTGTCCCAGTTTGATCCAGTTCAATCCCAGTTTGTCCCAGTTTGTCCCAGTTCAATCCCAGTTTGTCCCAGTTTGTCCCAGTTTGTCCCAGTTCGATCCCAGTTTGTCCCAGTTTGTCCCAGTTTGATCCAGTTCAATCCCAGTTTGTCCCAGTTTGTCCCAGTTCAATCCCAGTTTGTCCCAGTTCGATCCCAGTTTGATCCCAGTTTGTCCCAGTTCGATCCCAGTTTCTCCCAGTTTGTCCCAGTTTGATCCAGTTCAATCCCAGTTTGATCCCAGTTTGTCCCAGTTCAATCCCAGTTTGTCCCAGTTCGATCCCAGTTTCTCCCAGTTTGATCCCAGTTCAATCCCAGTTTGTCCCAGTTCAATCCCAGTTTGTCCCAGTTCGATCCCAGTTTGATCCCAGTTTGTCCCAGTTTGATCCCAGTTCAATCCCAGTTTGTCCCAGTTTGTCCCAGTTTGTCCCAGTTTGATCCCAGTTCAATCCCAGTTTGTCCCAGTTTGATCCCAGTTCGATCCCAGTTTGTCCCAGTTCGATCCCAGTTTGTCCCAGTTTGTCCCAGTTTGATCCAGTTCAATCCCAGTTTGTCCCAGTTTGTCCCAGTTCAATCCCAGTTTGATCCCAGTTTGATCCCAGTTTGTCCCAGTTCGATCCCAGTTTGTCCCAGTTTGATCCCAGTTCAATCCCAGTTTGTCCCAGTTTGTCCCAGTTTGTCCCAGTTTGATCCCAGTTCGATCCCAGTTTGTCCCAGTTTGTCCCAGTTCGATCCCAGTTTGATCCCCAGTTCAATCCCAGTTTGTCCCAGTTTGTCCCAGTTTGTCCCAGTTTGTCCCAGTTTGTCCCAGTTCAATCCCAGTTTGTCCCAGTTCGATCCCAGTTTGATCCCAGTTTGTCCCAGTTCGATCCCAGTTTCTCCCAGTTTGTCCCAGTTTGATCCAGTTCAATCCCAGTTTGATCCCAGTTTGTCCCAGTTCAATCCCAGTTTGTCCCAGTTCGATCCCAGTTTGATCCCAGTTTGTCCCAGTTTGTCCCAGTTCAATCCCAGTTTGTCCCAGTTTGTCCCAGTTCAATCCCAGTTTGTCCCAGTTCAGATCCCAGTTTGATCCCAGTTTGTCCCAGTTTGTCCCAGTTCGATCCCAGTTTGTCCCAGTTTGATCCCAGTTCAATCCCAGTTTGTCCCAGTTTGTCCCAGTTTGTCCCAGTTTGATCCCAGTTCAATCCCAGTTTGATCCCAGTTTGTCCCAGTTTGATCCCAGTTTGTCCCAGTTTGATCCCAGTTCGATCCCAGTTTGTCCCAGTTTGTCCCAGTTTGATCCAGTTCAATCCCAGTTTGTCCCAGTTTGTCCCAGTTCAATCCCAGTTTGTCCCAGTTTGATCCCAGTTTGATCCCAGTTTGTCCCAGTTTGTCCCAGTTTGATCCCAGTTTGTCCCAGTTCGATCCCAGTTTGATCCCAGTTTGTCCCAGTTTGTCCCAGTTCGATCCCAGTTTGTCCCAGTTTGTCCCAGTTTGATCCAGTTCAATCCCAGTTTGTCCCAGTTTGTCCCAGTTCAATCCCAGTTTGTCCCAGTTTGTCCCAATTCGATCCCAGTTCAATCCCAGTTTGTCCCAGTTCAATCCAAGTTTGTCCCAGTTTGATCCCAGTTCAATCCCAGTTTGTCCCAGTTCAATCCCAGTTTGTCCCAGTTTGATCCCAGTTTGTCCCAGTTTGTCCCAGTTTGATCCCAGTTCAATCCCCAGTTTGTCCCAGTTCAATCCCAGTTTGTCCCAGTTTGTCCCAGTTTGTCCCAGTTTGATCCAGTTCAATCCCAGTTTGTCCCAGTTTGTCCCAGTTCAATCCCAGTTTGTCCCAGTTTGTCCCAGTTCAATCCCAGTTTGTCCCAGTTTGATCCCAGTTTGTCCCAGTTTGATCCCAGTTCAATCCCAGTTTGTCCCAGTTCGATCCCAGTTTGATCCCAGTTTGTCCCAGTTTGTCCCAGTTCGATCCCAGTTTGTCCCAGTTTGTCCCAGTTCGATCCCAGTTTGTCCCAGTTTGTCCCAGTTCAATCCCAGTTTGTCCCAGTTCGATCCCAGTTTGTCCCAGTTTGATCCAGTTCAATCCCAGTTTGTCCCAGTTCGATCCCAGTTTGTCCCAGTTTGATCCAGTTCGATCCCAGTTTGTCCCAGTTTGTCCCAGTTCAATCCCAGTTTGTCCCAGTTCGATCCCAGTTTGTCCCAGTTTGTCCCAGTTCAATCCCAGTTTGTCCCAGTTCGATCCCAGTTTGTCCCAGTTCAATCCCAGTTTGATCCCCAGTTTGTCCCAGTTCGATCCCAGTTTGTCCCAGTTTGTCCCAGTTCAATCCCAGTTTGATCCCAGTTTGTCCCAGTTCGATCCCAGTTTGTCCCAGTTTGATCCCAGTTCAATCCCAGTTTGTCCCAGTTCGATCCCAGTTTGCCCCAGTTTGTCCCAGTTCAATCCCAGTTTGTCCCAGTTCAATCCCAGTTTGTCCCAGTTTGTCCCAGTTCGATCCCAGTTTGATCCGAGTTCAATCCCAGTTTGTCCCAGTTTGTCCCAGTTCGATCCCAGTTCAATCCCAGTTTGTCCCAGTTCGATCCCAGTTTGCCCCAGTTTGTCCCAGTTCAATCCCAGTTTGTCCCAGTTCAATCCCAGTTTGTCCCAGTTCGATCCCAGTTTGATCCCAGTTTGATCCGAGTTCAATCCCAGTTTGTCCCAGTTCGATCCCAGTTTGTCCCAGTTTGATCCAGTTCAATCCCAGTTTGTCCCAGTTTTGTCCCAGTTCGATCCCAGTTTGTCCCAGTTTGTCCCAGTTTGTCCCAGTTTGATCCCAGTTCAATCCCAGTTTGTCCCAGTTTGATCCCAGTTTGCCCCAGTTTGTCCCAGTTCGATCCCAGTTTGTCCCAGTTTGTCCCAGTTTGATCCAGTTCAATCCCAGTTTGTCCCAGTTTGTCCCAGTTCAATCCCCAGTTTGTCCCCAGTTTGTCCCAATTCGATCCCAGTTCAATCCCAGTTTGTCCCCAGTTCAATCCCAGTTTGTCCCAGTTTGATCCCAGTTCAATCCCAGTTTGTCCCAGTTCAATCCCAGTTTGTCCCAGTTTGATCCCAGTTCGATCCCAGTTTGTCCCAGTTCGATCCCAGTTTGTCCCAGTTTGATCCCAGTTCAATCCCAGTTTGTCCCAGTGTGATCCCAGTTTGATCCCAGTTTGATCCCAGTTTGTCCCAGTTTGTCCCAGTCCTATCCCAGTTTGATCCCAGTTCGATCCCAGTTTGTCCCAGTTTGTCCCAGTTCAATCCCAGTTTGTCCCAGTTTGTCCCAGTTCGATCCCAGTTTGTCCCAGTTCAATCCCAGTTTGTCCCAGTTTGATCCCAGTTCAATCCCAGTTTCTCCCAGTTTCTCCCAGTTCAATCCCAGTTTGTCCCAGTTTGTCCCAGTTCAATCCCAGTTTGATCCCAGTTTGACCCAGTTTGACTCCAGGTGTGATCCCAGTTCACCCAGTAACTCCCAGTACAACCCCAGTTTGCTCCCAGTAACTCCCAGTATGATTCCAGTCCCTCCCAGTATAAACCAGTAACCCTAAAACCCTCCCAGTCCCTCCCAGTTTGATCCCAGTTCCCTCCCAGTCCCTCCCAGTTTTGATCCCCAGTCCCTCCCAGTTCCCTCCCAGTCCCTCCCAGTCCATCCCAGTTTAATCCCAGTCCCTCCCCAGTATAAACCAGTAACCCAAGAACCTCTTCCAATCCCCTCCCCAGTCCCGCAGTCCCTCCCAGTCCCTCCCAGTCCCTCCCAGTTCCCTCCCAGTCAATCCCCAGTCCCTCCCAGTCCCTCCCAGTTCCCACCCAGTCCCTCCCAGTTCCCTCCCAGTCCCTCCCAGTCCCTCCCAGTCCCTCCCAGTTCCCTCCCCAGTCCCTCCCCAGTCTCTCCCAGTCCATCCCAGTTCCCTCCCAGTCCCTCCCAGTCCCTCCCAATCCCTCCCAGTTTGATCCCAGTCCCTCCCCAGTATATCCCCAGTCCTCCCAGTCCTCCCAGTCCCTCTCCGGCTCCCACCTCTCCTCCCGAGCCGCCCCCAGTTTTCGAACGCCTCGATTTTGTCGTGCAGCCGAGCCTGAGAGGGAGTCGAGGGTCCGGAATTCCAATCGAACTCGAAAAATTCCCCAGAACCGAACTCGAATCAAATTCCCCATAATTCGAATCCTCGAATCGAACGAATCTCGAACTCGAATCCGAATCGAACCTCGAATTTTCAATTCCGAATATCCGAATTCGACATCGAAAACCCCGACACTCGAATTCTGAATTCGACCGAATTCTGAATTTTCATCGAATCTGAACCTGAATCGAATTCTGAATTCGTAATCTCGAATCTCTGAATCCGAGAATTTTATCTCGAATGATCCGAATCTTAACATCCGAATCGAATTTATCCCGAACTCGAATTCGACCTCGAACTTTAACTCGAACTCTAACTGAACTGAATTCTTTGACAATCGAACTGAATTTCGACGCCTCGACGCCCCGACGCCCCGACGCCGATGCTGACTTCGATGATCGTTCGACGCCGCTTTGATGACCTCGACGCTCGATGCCGATGCCTTTGATGCCCGATTTCATTGACGCTCGATGCCTCGACGTCTCGACGCTCGACTTCGATGCTCGATCCCGACGTTCGATGTCGATGTCGATGGTCGATGCCCCGACGCCGACGCCTTTGATTGATCCTTTCGACGCTCTTCGAATTTTATCGACGCCGATGCCGACGCCTTCGATGCCGACGCCTGATGTCTCGACGCTCGATTCGACGTCGACGCTCGACTTCATTGACTTCATCGACGACTGAAAGCGGAAACCTGACCCCGACTTCGATGCCTTTATCTGACTTCGATGCTTCGATGCCGACGCTCGACGCTCGATGACTTCGAGACGCTTCGACGCCTCGATGCCGATGCCTCGACGCCTTCGATGCCGATGTTCGATGACGCTTTCGATGCCTTCGATGCTTCGACGCCGACGCCCCGACGCCGACGTTTCGATGCGCCGATGATGCCTGATCGACGCGACTGCTCGACTTCGACGCTCGATCGATCTCGATTTCGACGCGATCGATGCCTGATCGATTTTCGATGCTGATGCTTCGACGCTTCGACGCTTCGATGCTTCGACGCCTTTCGACGCCGACGCGCTTTCGATGCTTCGACGCGTCGATGATGCGATGTTTCGATGCCGACGTTCGATCTCGATGCGACGCCGACGCTTCGATAAACGCGCGACGCTCTGATGTCGATGCTCGACGATTTCGACGCTGCGATTTCGACGCTGATTGACGATTTCGATGCTTCGACGCTTTCGACGTCGACTGTCGACTTTGGCTTCGATTTTCGACGTTTCGATGTTTTACGCTGCGACGATCTGACCCCGACTTCGACGCTCGATGCTTTCGACTTATCGATGTTCGGATTTTCGACGATTTCGACGCTTCGATGATTTCGCGATGATGCTTCGATGCCTTTCGACGTTTTCGATGCCTTTATGATGTCGACGCTTTCGACGTTTCGACGCTGATGCCTTTGACGATGTCTCTCGACTTTTCGATGATCTTGATCTCGATGTCGACTGATGTTTCGATGATTGGCTTTACGACGACGATTTAATTTTACGCGAGAAATCTGACCCCGACGATGACTTTTGATGCAGTTTCGATGAAGCGACGCTCGATTTTTCGACGCTTTGCGACGCTCTGATGCTCGACGGATGCTGATGTTTCGACGTGATGGATCTTTGACTTTGATTTCTATGCTTTTGATTTTGACCGACTTTGATGCGACTTTCGACGATGTGACGCGACTTTGCTTTAGACTTGATGACTGTCTGCTGTTCTGACTCGATTTGCCCTGATTTTGACCCGGCTTCGCTTTCACTTTTCGCGACCCAGACTGTTGGTGGGCGCGACGCTTTGTCCGGCAGTCTGGGACAGCGCAGTCCTCGGTTGCAGCGGAGCGCCCGCCCTGGCCCCGGCAGTGCCTCCCGGCTCTGCCCCCTGCGTCAGTCCGCCCCTCGTCCTGCGCGCGCCAGCGGGAGGGGAGGGGCGGGCTCGGGCTGGGCCGGGGGCGCTTGTCGACCGCCGAGCCCGGCTCGGGATCTGCGGGGAGAGGGTCGGGGGTGGGGGGGGATTTGGGGAAAAATTTGGGGGATTTGGAAAAATTTGGGGAGATTTGGGGAAAAAATTTGGGGAAAAAATTGGGGGTTTTGGTAAAAATTTCGCGAGAAAAAAATTGGGGGGTTTTGGCTAAAAAAATTTCTGGGGGTTGAGGGGATTTGGGAAAAAAATTGGGGGTTTTGGAAAGAATTTGGGGAAAAAAATTGGGGGTTTTTAAGCAAAAATTTCGGGGGGTTTGGGGGAATTTGGGGAGATTTGGGGGTGAATTTAGGGAAAAAAATTGGGGTTTCGTAAAATTTGGGAGATTTGGAAAAATTCTGGGGAGACTTGGGGTGAATTTGGGGGTTTTGGGGAGATTTTGGGGGATTTGGGGAATTTGGGGAAATTTGGGGAATTTCAAGATTTTGGGGTGATTTTGGGGGGGATTTGGGGGATTTGGGGAAAAATTTGGGGAGATTTAGGGAAAAATTTGGGGGATTTGAGATGAATTTGGAGGGTTTTTGGGGGATTTGGGAAAAATTTGGGGGAATTTGGGGAAATTTGGGGAGATTTGGGGGGAATTTGGGGGCTTTGGGGGCATTTGGGGAAAAAAAATTTAGGGAGATTTGGCAAAAATTTGGGGAATTTGGGAGTGAATTTGGGAAAAAATTTAGGGGGTGATTTTGGGAGAATTAGGGGTTTTGGGGGTGATTTTGGGGGATTTGGGGAATTTGGAAAAAAATTAGGGGGATTTGGGAAAATTTGGGGGATTTGGGAGGCATTTGGGGGTTTTGGGGGTGATTTTGGGAGATTTGGGCTGAATTTGGGGAGATTTAGGGAAAAATTTGGGGGGTTTTGGGGGTGAATTTGGGGAAAAATTGGGGGAGTTTTTAGGGGAATTTGGGGGTTTTGGGGTGAATTTGGGAAAAAATTTGGGGGTTTTGGGAGGATTTGGGGCGATTTGGGAAAAAACTTGGGGGATTTGGAGAGAATTTGGGAAAAAATTGGGGGGTTTGGGGGAATTAGGGGTTTTTGGGGGGATTTGGGAAAAATTTGGGAGACTTGGGAAACATTTGGGGAAATTTTGGGGAAGAATTTGGGGGTTTTGGGGGATTTTGGGGAGATTTGGGAAAAAATTTGGGGGATTTTGGGGTGAATTTGGGAAAATTTGGGGGTTTTGGGGGATTTGGGAAAAATTTTGGGGTGAATTTGGGGGTTTTGGGGGATTTGGGAAAAAATTTGGGGGATTTGGGGAATTTGGGGGAATTTGGGAAAAATTAGGGTTTTGGCAAAAATTTGGAAAAATTTGGGGTGAATTTGGGAAAAAATTGGGGTGATTTTGGGGAGAATTAGGGGTTTTGGGGGTGATTTTAGGGGATTTGGGGCTGAATTTGGGGAGATTTGGGGAAAAAATTTGGGGAATTTGGGAGTGAATTTGGGGAAAAATTTGGGGAGTTTGGGGGAATTTGGGGGGTTTTGGCGAGATTTGGGGAAAAATTTGGGGGATTTGGGGTGAATTTGGGAAAAATTTGGGGATTTTGGGAAAAAAATTGGGGAAAATTTGGGGGAATTTGGGGGTTTTTGGGGAATTCGGGGTTTGGGGGGAATTTGGGGAAAAATTTAGGGGGATTTGGGGTGAATTTGGGAAAAATTTGGGGGTTTTGGGGGATTTTGGGGATTTGGGGAAAAATTTGGGGGGATTGGGGAGAATTTATGAAAAAATTTGGGAAGATTTGGAAGAATTTTGGGGGATTTTGGGGAAAAATTTGGCAGAATTTTGGGGGTTAATTTGGGGTTTTTGGGGGAAAATTTGGGAGGTGTGGAGGGGATTTGGGGGATTTGGGAAAATTTGGGAGGTTTGGGGGTTTTGGGGGGATTTGGGAAAATTCGGAAGATTTTGGGGGAATTTTGGGGGATTTTTTTGGGAAATTTTTTGGGATTTTTGGGGTTTTTTGGGGTGAGATTTTTGGGATTTTGGGGAATTTTGGATTTTTGGGGGATTTTTGGATTTTGGGGGATTTTGGGGGTCTCTCACCTTCGGGGGGTTGAAGGAGAATTTTGGGGGATTTTTTTTGGAATTTTTTGTGATTTTTTCCTGATTTTTTTATTTTTGGGGATTTTTGGCTTTTTGGTGGAGATTTTGGGGTAATTTCGGGGGAATTTTTGGGGGATTTTGGGGTCTCTCACCTTCGGGGGGGGTCCCAGGCCTGGGGGGTTCAAGGAGAATTTTGGGGGGCTTTTTGGGGGATTTTTTGGGATTTTTGGGGTTTTTAGGATTTTTTGGGGGTTTTTGGGGGGATTTTGGGGAATTTTGGATTGTTTGGGGGAATTTTGGATTTTGGGGTCTCTCACCTTCGGGGGGTTGAAGGAAAATTTGGGGGATTTTTTTTGGGATTTTTTGGGATTTTTGGGATTTTTGGGATTTTTTTTATTTTTTGGGATTTTTTGGTTTTTTTGGGGTGAGATTTTGGGTCATTTCGGGAATTTTGGGAATTTTGGGGTCTCTCACCTTCGGGGGGTCCCAGGCTAGGGGGTTGAAGGAGAATTTTGGGGGATTTTTTTGGGATTTTTTTGGGATTTTTTGTGATTTTTTGGGGGATTTTTTTTATTTTTGGGGATTTTGGGTTTTTGGGGTGTGATTTTGGATAATTTCGGGAATTTTGGGGTCTCTCACCTTCGGGGGTCCCAGGCTCGGGGGGTTCAAGGAGAATTTTGGGAGCTTTTTTGGGGGATTTTTTGGGATTTTTTGGGGTTTTTAGGATTTTTGGGGGTTTTTGGGGGGATTTTGGGGAATTTTGGATTGTTTGGGGAATTTTGGATTGTTTGGGGATTTTTGGGGTCTCTCACCTTCGGGGGGTTGAAAGAGAATTTTGGGGGATTTTTTGGGGATTTTTGGGGAGTTTTTGGGATTTTTTTGTGATTTTTTTTGCGATTTTTTGGGATTTTTGGTTTTTGGGGTGAGATTTTGGGTAATTCTGGGGAATTTGGGAATTTTGGGGTCTCTCACCTTCGGGGGGGTCCCAGGCTCGAGGGGGGTTTAAGGAGAATTTCGGTGAATTTTTTTTGAATTTTTTTTGGTTTTTGGGGTTTTTGGTTTTTTTATTTTTGGGGTGGGATTTTGAGAAATTTTGGGAGTTTTGGGAATTTTGGGGTCTCTCACCTTCGGGGGGTCCCAGGCTCGGGGGTTTCAAGGAGAATTTTTGGGGATTTTTTGGGATTATTTTGGGATTTATTTGGGATTTTTTGGGAATTTTTGGGTTTTTTGGGGTGGGATTTTTGGGGATTTTGGGAATTTTGGGAATTTGGGGAATTTTGGGGTCTCTCACCTTCGGGGGGTGCCAGGCTCGGGGGGCGCTCTCCTGCAGACGTGCTTGATCCGGGGGACCCCTGGGAATTTTGGGGGTCAGAGTCCCAAAAACCCAAAAAATCCCCAAAATTCCCCTGAAAAAGCAAACACTGAAATCCCCCAAAATCCCCCAAAATTCCACCCAAAAATACCCAAAAGTCCATCAAAAATCACCCAAAATCCCATTCAAATACACCCAAAATTCCACCCAAAAATATCAAAAATTCCCCCCAAAAACACCCAAAATTCCACCCAAAAACACCCAAAATTCCCCCAAAAACACCCAAAATTCCACCAAAAAACACCCAAAATTCCACCCAAAAATACCCAAAATTCCCCCAAAAAATCCCCAAAATTCCACCCAAAAATCCCCAAAATTCCACCCAAAAACCACCCAAAATTCCCCCAAAAATACCCAAAATTCAACCCAAAACTCCACCCAAAAATACCCAAAACCACCCAAAAATACCCAAAATTCCACCCAAAATCCCATCCAAAAACACCCAAAATCCCATCCAAAAACACCCAAAATTCCACCCAAAAATACCCAAAATTCCACCAAAAAATCAAAAATTCCATCCAAAAATACCCAAAATTCCACCCAAAACCATCCAAAATTCCACCCAAAAATACCCAAAATTCCATCCAAAAGTACCCAAAATTCCATCCAAAAACACCTAAAATTCCACCCAAAACCACCCAAAATTCCATCCAAAAATACCCAAAATTCCATCCAAAAATACCCAAAATTCCACCAAAAATATCCAAAATTCCATCCAAAAATACCCAAAATTCCATCCAAAAATACCCAAAATTCCATCCAAAAACACCCAAAATTCCATCCAAAAATACCCAAAATTCCACCCAAAAACACCCAAAATTCCACCCAAAACCACTCAAAATTCCATCCAAAAATACCCAAAATTCCATCCAAAAATACCCAGAATTCCACCAAAAAATATCCAAAATTCCATCCAAAAATCCACCCAAAATTCCACCCAAAAACAGTGAAAATTCCACCCAAAAATACCCAAAATTCCATCAAACAATACCCAAAATTCCATCCAAAAATCCACCCAAAATTCCACCAAAAAATGCAAAAAAATCCACGGAAATAATTTCCCCCAAAATCCCCCCAAAAAATCCCAAAAATCCACCCCAAAAATAAAAAAAATGCACCCAAAAATCCCAAAAAATCCACTCCAAAAATTTTTCCCCAAAATCCCTAAACATCATCCAAACTAAAAAAAAATCCCAAAAATGCACCCAAAACTCCACCCCAAAATCCTAAAGATCCACCCAAAAAATTTAAAAACCCAACCAAATATTCTCAAAAAATCCACCCAAAAATTTCTCCCAAAATCCCCCCAAAAAATCCCAAAAATCCACCCAAAAATCCCTAAAAATTCCACCCCAAAATCCTAAAATTCCATCCCAAATTTAAAATAAAACCCACCTGAAGATGCTCCAAAAATTTTCCCAAAATCCCCCAAAAAATTCCTCAAAGTCCCCCCAAAAAATCCCAAAATCCCCCAAATTCCAAAAAAATCCACCCAAGATCCCAAAAGCCCCAAAAATCCACCCAAAATCCCCCCAAATTTCCCCCAAAAAATCCCAGAATTCCCAAAAATCCACCCAAAATTCCAAAGTTCTCAAAATCCAAAAAAAATTCCCTGAAAAATATCCCAAAATTCCAAAAAATCCACCCAAAATCCCCAAAATTTTCCCCAAAAAATCTCAAAATCCCCAAAAATCCATCTGAAATTCCAAAATTCCACCCAAAACCCACCTAAAATTCCCAAATTTCCCCCCAAAAATCCCAAAATATCCAAAAATCCACCCAAAATGTCCACCAAAAAATTTCTAAAAATACCCCTAAAATCCCAAAATTTCCCCAAATCTTCCCAAAAGTTTTTGAAATCCTCCCAAAATTCCCCAAAATCTCTAAAATCCACTCAAAATCCAAAAATCCCCCCCAAAATGCCCCAAAAAATTCAAAAATCCACCAAAAATCCCCCAAAAAATAAAAAAAACCCTCCCCAAAATCCCAAAAATTCACCCAAAATTTCAAAAAATCCCCAAAAATCCACCCCAGAGTCCCAAAATTCCCCAAAATCCCTTCCAGACCCTCCCCAATTTTCCCAAATTTTCCCAAATTTTCCCCAAATTCTCACCTGGGGCTCCTCCGGTTCCTCTGACTCCACCTGGGGAGGGGGGAGGGGAAAACTCAGTTTGGGGTTCCCAAAAAATTCCAAAATTTCCCAAAATTCCTCAAAATCCCCCAAATTTTCCCCAAATTCCCCCCAAAAATCCCCAAATCCTCCCCCAAAACACCCAAAATCCTCCCAAAAATTCCCAAATTCCCCAAAACCTTCCCAAAATTATTCCAAATCCCCAAAAATCCTCCCAAAAAAATCCCAAAATTCCAGAAAAAAAAATCTCCCAAAAAAATCCCAAAATTCTGACAAAATCTCCCCAAAATTTCCCCAAATCCTCCAAATTCCCAAAAATTCCAGCAAAATTCTCCCAAAATTCCCCCAATTCTTTCCCAGAACCCCCAAATTTCTACAAATTCTCCCCAAATTCCCAAAATTCCGAAAAAATGCCCCAAATTTCTCCAAAATCACCCTAAAAATCCCCCAAATTTCCCAAAATTGCCCAAAATTCCCCTAAAATTCCCAAAAATTCCACTAAAATTTCCAATTTCTTCAAAATCCTCCCCAAATTCACAAAAACTCCAAAGAAATTTCCCAAATTTCTCCCAAAATTCACCCCAAATTCCAAAAAATTCCCCTAAAATTCCCAAAATCCAATAAATTTTTCAAAATTTCACCCAAATTTTAGAAATTCCAAAAAAAATCCCCAAATTTCTGCAAAATCTCTTCCCAAATCCATCCAAAATTCTACAAAATTCCCCAAAATTCCACTAAAATTCCCAAAATTTTAAAAGTTCACCCAAAATCTCCATGAAATCCGCACAGAATTTCCAAAATCCACCTGGAATTCCCCAAATCTCCCCAAAATTCCCCAAATCTTTCCCCAAATCCCCCAAATTCCTCAAAATTCTCCCCAAATTCCCAAAATCCTCCAAATTTGCTCCAAAATTCCAAAAATTCCCCAACATCCCCCTAAAATTCCCACAAAACTTTCAGAACCTTTCCCAAAATCCTCCAAGTTCCCAAAAACTCCAAAGAAATTTCCCACATTTCACCCAAAATTCCCCAAAATCCACCAAATGCCTCCAAATTTTGCCCAAATTTTAGAAATTCCCAAAAATATTCCCCAAATTTCTGCAAAATCCTCCCCAAATTTCCCCCAAATCCCCCCAAAATTTCTCAAAATTCCCAAAAATTCCCCAAAAGTCCCAAAAATTCCACTAAAATTCCCCAAAATCCCCAAAATCCATTTGAAATTCCCCAAAATCCTCCCCAAAAATTCCCTCAAATTCCCCAAAATTCCACTAAAATTCCCGAAAATTACCAAAATCCGCTCAAAATTCCCCAAAATTCCCCAAATTTCCCTAAAATTCCCCTAAAATTCCTCCAAATTCCCCAAATCCATCCAAAATTCCCGAAAATTCTTCCAAATCCCAAAAGTTTCCCCAAAATTTCCCGAATTCTCCCCAAAATCCGCCCAAAATTCCCTCAAACTCCCAAAATTTCCCAAAAATTCCTGAAAATTCCCCAAAATTCTTCTAATGCTCCTTCAAATTCCCCAAATTTATCCAAAATTCCTTAAAATTTCCCCAAATGCCCAAATTTCCCTAAAATTCCCTAAAATCCCCACAAATTCCCAAAATCTCCCAAAAGTTCCCCAAAATTCACCAAAATTCCCCAAAAATTCCCCCAAATTCTCCATAAATCCCCCAAATTTTCCCAAATCCATCCAATATTCCTGGAGTTCACCAAAATTCCCTAAATTCCCCCAAAGTCCCAGAATTTCCCAAAAATTCCCCAAAATTCCACTGAAATTCCCCTAAATCACCAAAATCCACCCAAAATTAACCAAAATTCCTAAAAATTTCCCAAAATTTCCCCAAATTTCCCAAAATTCCCCTAAAACTCCTCCAAGTTCCCCAAATGCATCCAAAATTCCCCTAAAATTCCCCCAAATTTCCCCAATTTCCCCAAATTTCCCCCAAATTTCCCCAAATTTTCCCAAATTTCCCAAATTTAACCCAAATTTTCCCAAATTTTCCCCAAATATCCCAAATTTTCCCAAATTTAACCCAAATTTTCCCAAATTTCCCCAAACTTCCCCAAATATCCCCAAATTTCTTAAATTTCCCCAAATTTTCCCAAACTTCCCCCAAATTTCCCCCAAATTTCCCCCAAATTTTCTCCCAATTTTCCCAATTTTCCCCAAATTTCCCCAAGTTTCCCTAAATTTCTCTCAAATTTCTAAGTTTTCCCCAAATTTCCCAAATTTAACCCAAACTTTCCCAAGTTTTCCCAAATTTTCTAAATATCCCAAATTTCCCAAATTTAACCCTAAATTTTCCCAAATTTTCCCAAATTTCCCCCAAATTTCCCAAATTTCCCCAAATTTCCCCCAAATTTTCCCAGATTTCCCCCAAATTTTCCCAAATTTCCCCAAATGTCCCAATTCCCAGCAAGCCCCGCCCACCCTCTGCCGCCGGTCGATCCGGCCCAGCTGCAGCCGGGCGCGGCTCAGCAGGTCGAACACGCGCCCCGTGACGTCATCCAGCCCCGCCGTGACGTCATCCGCCCCCGCGGCGCCACTTCCTGTTGCGGTGGCGGCACTTCCGGTTTCGGCGAGGTCACTTCCGGGTTCGGCGGTAACACGTCCGGGTTCGGTGATGTCACTTCCGGCGGGCAGCGCGAGGTGGTTGTGGCCGGAAATGGGCGGGGCCGGGGGCGGAAGTGGGGGCGGGGCGCGCAGGGGGGGGGCGGGGCCGGGGCGCGCAGAGCGGCGGCGGCAGCGGGAGGGGGCGGGGGCCGGGAGGGGGCGGGGCCCGCGGGGGGCGGGGCCGGGGCGGGGTCAGCCAAGGTCACGGGCAGGAGGCGCAGGGTCACGGGCGAGTCACGCGGGGGGGCGGGGCGGGGCCGAGGTCACGTGGGTGGGACCGAGGGACACGTGGGCAGGGGCCTGGAGTCACGTGGGTGTGGCCAAGAGTCACGTGGGCGGGGCCTGGAGCCACGTGGGCGTTGTCAAGGGTCACGGAGGGGGGCCTGGGGTCACGTGGGCGTGGCCAATGGTCACGTGGGTGGGGCTCGGAGCCACGTGGGCGTGGCCAATGGTCACGTGGGCGGGGTCAAGGGTCACGTGGGAGGGGCCTGGAGTCACGTGGGTGTGGTCAAGGGTCACGTGGGTGGGGTTTGGAGTCGCGTGGGCGTGGCCGAGGGTCACGTGGGCATGGGCAAAGGTCACGTGGGCGGGGCTTAAAGTCACGTGGGCGTGGCTGAGGGGCACGTGGGCGTGGTCAAAGGTCACGTGGGGGTCACCGGGGGTCCCGCCGTGGTCCCTGATGACGTCACGGCGCCTCTCGATGACGTCACCGCCGTCCCTGAGAGTGACGTCACCGCCGTTGATGACGTCATCGCCGTGGGACGCGGCGTCCTCAGCTCCATTGATGACGTCACCGCCGCCTCTGATGACATCACGGGTGGCTTTGATGACGTCACGGATGGGGGCGGCGACGTGGGGCTGTGGCTTGATGACGTCACAGGCGGCTCTGACGTCACAGCCGGCGCTGATGACGTCACAGACGGGAGGGCTGATGTCACAAGCAGCGTTGATGACGTCACGGGCAGGGTCAGTGACGTCACAGCCGGGTCCCACAGAGCCACAGGCGGGCTTGGTGACGTCACAGGGTGGCTTGATGACATCACAGGGTGGCTTGGTGACGTCACCAGCCAGCTTGATGACATCACAGGCAAGGTCAGTGACATCACAGGACGATTTGATGACATCACGGGCTGGCTCGGTGACATCATAGTCTCGTCTGGTGACATCACCATCTGGTCTGACGACATCACAGCCTGATTTGATGACATCACAGGCGGGCTTGGTGACATCACAGATGGGTCTAATGACATCATAAGCGGGTCTGATGACATCACAAGCTGGTTTGTTGGCACCACAGACGGGTCTGATGACATCACAAGTTGGTTTGATGATGTCACAGGCGGGTCTGATGACGTCACAGGTTGGATTGATGACGTCACATGTGGGTTTGGTGACGTCGCATGCAGGTCTGGTGACGTCACTGGCTGGTCTGGTGATGTCACAGGCTGGCTTGATGATGTCACCGGCTGGCTTGATGACGTCACAGGCTGGCTTGATGACATCACATGTGGGTCCCGACGACGTCACAGGTGAGCCGGGGGGGCGACCTCGCTGGCGCCGCCCGATGGCGTCACGGGCGGCCTCGGTGACGTCAGCGCCGCTCCCCAGCGAAGGTGGGCTCCTTAGGATGGCGCTTGGGCGGGGGGAGGGGCGGGGGGGCTCCGGGACACGGGGGGTCCTGGGGACAGCGGGGGGCTGGGGCTGCCTGGGGGGGGCCCGCGGGGATTTCGGGGGGGTCCCAAGAGGATTTCAGGGGTCCCAAGAAGATTTTGGGGGGGTCCCAAGAGGGATTTCGGGGGGTCCCAAGAGGATTTTGGGGGGTCCCGGGTGGATTTTGGGGGTCCTGGGTGAATTTTGGGGGGCACTGGGTGAATTTTCGGGTGTCCCAATTATCCCCAAGTCCCTCCCGGCTGGAATTTGGGGGGTCCCAAGTGGAATTTTGGGGGTCCCGGTGGATTTCGGGGTGTCCCGAGTAGAATTTGGGGTGTCCCCCGTTAATTTTGGGGTGTCCTGGGTTAATTTCGGGGTGTCCTGGGTGAATTTTGGGGTGCCCCCGGCGCAATTTGGGGTGTCCTGGAGCTCTTTTGGGGGGTCCCCGATTAGATTTGGGCTGTCCCCGTTAATTTTGGGGTGTCCCCGGTTACATTTTGGGTGTCCCTAGTTACATTTCGGGTGCCCCCCGTTAATTTCGGGCTGTCCCCCGTTAATTTCAGGCTGCCCCCGGTTAGATTTGGGGTGTCCCGGTGGTTTTGGGCTGTCCCCGTTAATTTCGGGGTGTCCCCAGTTCCACTTCGGCTGCCCCGGGCGGTTTTTGGGGTGTCCCGGTGGAATTTGGGGTGTCCCCGGTTAGATTTGGGCTGTCCCCCGTTAATTTCGGGGTGTCCCAGGTGGAATTTGGGCTGTCCCGATTGGTTTTTGGGCTGTCCCGGGTGAATTTTGGGGTGTCCTGGGCGGTTTTTGGGGTGTCCCGGGTGGTTTTTGGGCTGTCCCCCGTTAATTTCGGGCTGTCCCCCGTTAATTTCGGGCTGTCCCGGGCGGTTTTTGGGGTGTCCCCGATTAGATTTGGGGTGTCCCCCGTTAATTTCGGGCTGTCCCGGGTGGAATTTGGGCTGCCCGGGCGGTTTTTGGGCTGTCCTCCCGTAGAATTTCGGGCTGTCCCCCGTTAATTTTGGGCTGTCCCGGGCGGTTTTTGGGCTGTCCCGGTGAAATTTGGGCTGTCCCCGGTTAGATTTGGGCTGTCCCAGCTGGAATTTGGGGTGTCCTGGGTGTATTTCGGGCTGTCCCCCGTTAATTTCGGGCTGTCCCGGGTGTATTTCGGGCTGTCCCGGGTGTATTTCGGGCTGTCCCGGGTGTATTTCGGGCTGTCTCCCGTTAATTTCGGGCTGTCCCCCGCTAATTCTCGGGCTGTCCCGGCGGTTTTTGGGGTGTCCCCCGTTAATTTCGGGCTGACCCGGGTGGAATTTGGGGTGTCCCCGGTTAATTTCGGGCTGTCGCGGGCGGTTTTTGGGCTGTCCCGGGTGAATTTCGGGCTGACCCGGGTGGAATTTGGGGTGTCCCCGGTTAATTTCGGGCTGTCCCCGGTTAGATTCCGGCTGTCCCCCGTTAATTTCGGGGCTGTCCCGGGCGGTTTTTGGGGTGTCCCGGGTGGAATTTGGGCTGTCCCCAGGGTGGAATTTGGGCTGTCCCGGTGGAATTTGGGCTGTCCCCTCGTTATTCTCGGCTGTCCCCCGTTAATTTCGGCTGTCCCGGGCGGTTTTGGGCTGTCCCGGGTTAGATGTGGGCTGTCCCCCGTTAATTTCGGGCCGTCCCAGGCGGTTTTTGGGGTGTCCCGGGTGGAATTTGGGCTCTCGGCGGTTTCGGGCGGCCCTTGCTCCCTCCCGCGGGGGCGTGGCTCCGGCCCCGCCCCCGCCCTGGATTGGCCAGCGCCGCCAGCGCACTGCGCCAGCTCTCCGCTCGGCCCCCCTCAGCGCCCCAGGCCCTCCCACTGCATGTGGCGCGCGCGAGGGAGGGGCGGGGCGAGGGGCCCGGGGGGCGGGGCGAGGGCGCGAAGCCACCGCCCCCGCGCCGGGGGGGGAGGGGCGAACCCGCGGGGGAGGGAGAGAGCAGTCAGGATTTGGGGGAATCTCTAGGAATTTTGGGGGATTTTGGGGAATTTGGGGAAATTTTGGGAATATTTAGAGGAATTTTGGGGGTCTTTGGGGGAACCTTTGAGGAGATTTTGGGAGATCTTTGGGGAAATTATGGGCACTTTGGGTAATTTTGGGGATCTTTGGGGGATTTGGGGAGAATCCTAGGGGAATCCCTTTGGGGAATCTTTGGGGAATCTTTTGGGGGTCTGTGGGGGTTTTGGGAGGAACTTTGTAGATGGTTTAGGGGATTTTGGGGAATTTTGGGAAATTTTGGGGAATTTTGTGGGGATCTTTGCAGGAATTTAGAATTTTGGGAGGATTTTAGGATTTTGGGGAAATTTCTTTGGGGATTTTGGGGAATTTTGGGGATTTTTGGGGATATTTGGGGGGATTTTGGGAGGTTTTGGGGAAATTTTGGGAAATTTTGGGGGATTTTGGAAGAATTTGGGGGTTTTGGAGATTTTTGGGGATTTTGGGGATCTTTGGGGAATTTTGGGGGTCTTTGGGGGAATTTTGGGATTATTTTAGGGGATTTTTGGGGGATTTTGGGAAATTTTGGGGGATTTTGGAAGAATTTGGGGGATTTTGGGAGATTTTGGGGGATTTGAGATATTTTTGGGGATTTTGGGGAGATTTGGGGAGATTTAGGAGATATTTTGGGGGATTTGGGGGGATTTTGGGGGAATTTTAGGAAATTAGGTCAATTTTGGGGGAATTTTAGGATAATTTTGGATAATTTATGATAATTTTGGGGTGACTATGGGGATTTTGAGGGATTTGGGGGAATTTTTGGGGAGATTTTTGGGGATATTTGGGGAGATTTTTGGGGGGATTTCGGGGATTTGGGGGTGATTTAGGATAATTTTGGGTAACTCAGGATAATTTTGGGGGATAATTTAGGACAATTTTTGGGGTCGTTTTGGGTGATTTAGGACAATTTTTAGGGGGATTTTGGGGGATTTTGGGACTGACCTCTGCGGGAGCGCCGTGGGGGAGGGGCATCTCCAGCTCCTCGGGGAGGAACCCCGGAACTCCTCCCTAAGGGGGGAGGGGCGGGGTCAGCGGCCCACGCCCCCTCCTGGAGCCACGCCCACAGAGCCACGCCCCCTTCCCGGAGCCACGCCCCTGGAGCCACGCCCCTCCCAGAGCCACGCCCGTAAAGCCACGCCCACAGAGCCACACCCCTTCCCAGAGCCATCGCCCTCTCCTGGAGCCACGCCCACGGAGCCACGCCCTCTCCCTGAGCCACGCCCTCTCCTGGGGCCACACCCTGGAGCCACGCCCTCTCGTGGAGCCACGCCCACTAAGCCACGCCCCCACCCGTGGTCCCGCCCACTGAGCCACGCCCTCCTTTGGAGCCCACGCCCTCCCGGAGCCACACCCAACTGGGCCACGCCTCTCGTGGAGCCACGCCCCTCCCACCTGAGAAACCCCCAAATCCACCAAAAATATCAAAAAAAGCCCAAATTCATCCAAAAATCCCCAAATCCATCAAAAAAATCCAAATTCACCCCAAAAATCCCCAAATTCATCCCAAAAATTCCCAAAAAACCCCCAAATCCACCCCAAAAATACCCAAAAATCCCCAATTCACCCAAAAAAACCCAAATGCACCAAAAAATGCCCAAAAAACCCAAATTCACCCAAAAAACACCAAATTCACCCCAAAAAATCCCCAAATCCACCCCAAGAAAACCCAAGTCCACTCAAAAAACCCAAATTCATCCCAAAAAAATCCAAATTCCCCAAAAATCCCCTCAGGCCTGCCACAAAAATCCCAAAATCTCCTCAAATTCCTCCCAAAATCTCATCAAATTCCTCCCAAAATCCCCTGAGAATTCCCCAAAAATCCCAAAATCTCTTCAAATTTCTCCTAAATTCTTCTCAGGATTCCACAAAAATCCCCCAAATTCCCCCCAAATTCCCTCAAGATTTCCCCAGAAACCCCAAAATTCTTCAAAATTCCCCCAAAATCCTCTTCAGATGCCAAAAAAAATCCCAAATTCCTCCCAAAATCCCCTGAGGATTTTCCAAAAATCCCAAAATTCCCCCAAAATTCCCTTCAGATGCCAAAAAAAATCCCAAATTCCTCCCAAAATCCCCTGAGGATTCCACAAAATTCCACAAATTCCCCCAAAATCCCCTCAAGACCCCACAAAAATCCCAAAATCTCCTCAAATTTCTCCCAAAATCTCCTCAGGATTCCCCAAAAATCCCAAAATTCCCCAAAATTCCCCCAAAATCTCCACAGGATGCCCAAAAATCCCCTCAGAGCCTCACAAAAATCTCCAAATTCACCAAAAATTTCCACAGGATCCCTCAAATCCCCCCCAAAAAATCTCCAAATCTCCCAAAATCTCCCCAAAATTTCCACTAAAAACCCCAAAATTTCCACAAAAACCCCAAAATTTCCCCCAGAACCCCCCAAGTCCCCCGAAAATCGCTCAAATCTCCCAAAAAAATTCCCTCAGGAACCCCCAAATTACCCAAAATCTCCCCAAAAAATTCCCTCAGAACCCCCAAAATCTCCGCAGGAACCCCAAAATCTCCTCGGGAACCCCAAAATTCCCTCAGGAACCCCAAAATTCCCTCAGAACCCCCAAAATTCCCTCAAACCACCCCAAATTCCCTCAGGAACCTCCAAATCTCCCCATAAAATTCCCTCAGAACCCCCAAAATTCCCTCAGGAACCCCAAAAATCTCCATGAGAACCCCAAAATCTCCTCAGAAACCCCAAAATCTCCTCGGGAATTCTCAAAATCCCCTCAGGAACCCCAAAATCCCCTCAAACCACCCCAAATCCTCTTAGGAATCCCCAAATCCCCTCAGGAACCCCCCAAATCCCCTCAGGAACCCCAAAATCTCCTCGGGAACCCCAAAATCTCCTCGGGAATTCTCAAAATCCCCTCAGGAACCCCCAAAAATCCCCTCAAACCACCCCCAAATCCTCTTAGGAATCCCCCAAATCCCCCTCAGGAACCCCCAAACCCCCTCTCAGGAACCCCAAAATCTCCCTCGGGAACCCCCAAAATCTCCTCAGGAACCCCCAAAAATTCCCTCAGGAATTCCCAAAATCTCCTCAGGAACCCCCAAAATTCCCTCAGAACCCCCCAAAATTCCCTCAAACCACCCCAAATTCCCCTCAGGATCCCCAAAATCTCCTCAGGAACCCCAAAATTTCCTCAGGAATTCCCAAAATTCCCTCAGAACCCCCAAAAATTCCCTCAAACCACCCCAAATTCCCTCAGGAACCTCCAAATCTTGCCATAAAATTCCCTCAGAACCCCCCAAATTCCCTCAGGAACCCCCAAAATTCGCTCAGAACCCCCAAAATTCCCTCAGGAACCCCAAAATCTCCTCAGGAACCCCCAAAATCTCCTCAGGAATTCCCAAATCCCCTCAAACCACCCAAAAATTCCCTCAGGAACCTCCAAATTCCCTCAGAAACCCCCAAAATCTCCTCAAACCACCCCCAAAATCCTCTCAGGAACCCCCAAAAATCCCCTCAGGACCCCGAAATTCCCTCAGGAACCCCCGAAATCCCCTCAGGAACCGCCAAATCCCTTCAGGAACCCCCCAAACCCGCTCAGGGATCCCCAAAATCGCCTCAGGAACCCCCCAAAATTCCCTCAGGAACCCCCAAAATCCCCTCAGCACCGCCGAGTCCCCTCAGAAACTCTGAAATTCCCTCAGGAACCCCAAAATTCCCTCAGGAACCCCAAACCCGGCCTCAGGAACCCCAAAAATCTCCTCAGGATCCCCAAAATCGCCTCAGGAACCCCCGAAATCCCCTCAGGATCCCCCGAAATCCCCTCAGGATCCCCCAAATCCCCTCAGGATCCCCAAAATCCCCTCAAACCACCCCCAAATCCCCTCAGGAACCCCCAAAATTCCCTCAGGAACCACAAATTCCCTCAGGAACCCCCATAATTCCCTCAGGAACCCCCAAAATCCCCTCAGCACCCGCCGAGTCCCCTCAGAAACCCCAAAAATCCCCTCAGGAACCACAAATTCCCTCAGGGACCCCCCATAATTCCCTCAGGAACCCCCAAAATCCCCTCAGCACCCGCCGAGTCCCCTCAGAAACCCCAAAATCCCCTCAGGAACCCCCAAACCCCCTCAGGAACCCCAAAATCCCCTCAAACCACCCCAAATCCCCTCAGGAACCCCCAAATCCCCCCTCAGGAACCCCCCAAATCCCCTCAGGAAGCCCCCGACCCCGCCCAGCCTGCCCCCGACCCGGCCCCCGCCGCCCCCGGCGCGTTCCCGCCGCTCACCGTCCGCTCGGGCCTCCGGCGCTCGCCGAGCAGCGCCCGCAGGCGGCGCAGGCCGCGGCCCAGCGCCAGCAGCGCCCGCAGCGCGGGGTCGGGTTGGCCGGGCTTCCGCCGGAGCCGCCAGCGGGGCGCGGGCGCGGGCGGGAAGCGCGGGCAGCCGAGGCCACGGCGGGGGGACGGGCCGGGGAAGCGGCCGCGGGCGGCGGCGGCGGCGGGGCCCGCCGCCATCTTGGGTCGGGGGGCGGGGCGTGGGGGCGGAGCCAATGGGGAGACGGGGGGGGAAGGAGGGAGGGAGCCAATCAGCGCGCGAGGGAGGCGGGGATAAAGGGAGGACGGCCAATCAGAGAGAGGGAGGGGTTAAAGGGAAAGCAGCCAATCAGAGCAAGGGGAGGGAGGGGCTAAAGGGAAAACGGACCAATCAGAACGAAGGAGGGAGGTGGGGAAAGGGAAAACGGACCAATCAGAGCGCGGGGGGGCGGGGCTACAGGAGGGCGGTAAACGAGGGGCGGGGTTAAAGTGAGCGGCGCCAATCAGAGCGGGGTGAGAAGGGGCGGGGCCACAAAGAACCGGAGCCAATGGGAAAAGCGATTGGGCGCGCGGAACCAATCAGAGCGCGAAGGGGGCGGGGCTTGAGTGAACAAGAACCAATCAAAGCAGGACAAGAGAGGGGCGGGGTTAAAAGAACCGGATCCAATGAGAGGAGCGCTGAGAGGGAACGGAGCTAATTTGGGGGCGGAGCTAATGAGAAATGAACCAATCAGAATGCGGCATTAATGAGGGGGCGGGGCTATAAAGTCCCGGAGCCAATGAGAAAAGAGCTTGGCTTAGCGGAACCAATCAGCATGAGAAAGGGGCGGGGTTAGAGGGAACCGGAGCCAATCAGAGAAGGGTAAAAAAGGGGCGGGGATAACCAGAAATTAGCAACCAGCATTTGGGGTTAATGAAGGGGCGGGGCTAGAGAGCACAGCAGCCAATGGGAAACGAGAGTGGGGGAGCGGAACCAATCAGAGCGAGAGGTGGGCGGGGTTAGACTAAGCAGCGATTAAAAAGGGGCGGGGCTACAAAGAACCGCAGGCAATGGGAGAAGGGCTGAGAGGAAAAGGAACCAATCAGAACGCGGGGTCTATGAGGGGGCGGGGCTAACTCCTAATTAACCAATCAGAGCGCGGAAGGGGCGTGGCCAAAGAGGGCGTGGTCCCCAAACCCATCGGGACCCAAAAATTCCCTCCCGGGCCCCCCCTGACAATTTTGGGGACCCCCCCCGAACCCCTCAGGGCCAATTTTGGGGCTCCCCAGAAATTTTTGGGCGGATTTTGGGGCTCTCAGACCCTTCCTGGGGCAACTTTTGGGCTCCCCGGATATTTCAGGGGAATTTTGGGAGGATTTTGGGGGTTCCAGATCCATTTTTGGGTCAATTTTGAATAAATTTGGGGTCTCCAGCCCATTTTGGGAGAATTTTGGGGTTCCCGAGCCATTCTTGATGAATTTTGGGTTCCCAGCCCATTTTTGGCTGAATTTCGGGAGGGTTTTGGGGCTCCCAGCCCTTTTTGGGGTAAATTTTGGAGGAATTTTGGGGGTCCCAGGCACTTTTGGGGTGAATTTCGGGTGAATTTTGGGGATCCCAGGACCCCTGGATGGAATTTTGGGGTTCCCAGCTCCTTTCTGGCTGAATTTTGGTGAATTTTGGGGCTCCCAGCCCCTTTTTGGTTCAATTTTGGGTGAATTTCAGGCGGATTTTGGGGGTCCCAGATCCATTTTTGGGTCAATTTTAGAGAAATTTGGGGTCTTCAGCCCCTTTTTGGGTGAATTTTGGGGTTCCCAGCCCCATTTTTGGGCGAATTTTGGATGAATTTGGGATTCCCGGGCCCTTTTTGGGTGAATTTTGGATAAATTTTGGGGTTCCCAGCTCCATTTTGGGTCAATTTTGGGGTTCCCAAACCACCAGGATGAAATTTTGGGGTTCCCAGCCCCTTTTTGGTCGATTTTTGGGGTTCCCAGCCCCATTTTTGGGTCAATTTTGGGTGAGTTTCAGGCGGATTTTGGGAGTCCCGGGAGGATTTTGGGGTTCCAGATCCATTTTTGGGTGAATTTTGGATGAATTTGGGATTCCCGGGCCCTTTTTGGGTGGATTTTGGATAAATTTTGGCGTTTCCAGCCCCATTTTGGGTCAATTTTGGGGGTCCCAAAGCACCAGGATGAAATTTTGGGGGTTCCCAGCCCTTTTTGTGGAAATTTCAGTGAATTTTGGGGTCTCCAGCCCCTTCTTGGGTCAATTTTGGATGAAATTCAGTCGGATTTTGGGAGTCCCGGGAGGATTTTGGGGTTCCAGATCCATTTTTGGGCAAATTTTGGATGAATTTGGGATTCCCGGGCCCTTTTTGGGTGAATTTTGGATAAATTTTGGGGTTTCCAGCTCCATTTTGGGTGAATTTTGGGGGTCCCAAACCACCAGGATGAAATTTTCGGGTTCCCAGCCTATTTCTGGGTGGATTTTGGGTGAATTTCGGGCGGATTTTGGGGATCCCGGGAGGATTTTGGGGGTCCCAGACCCATTTTGGGTCAATTTTGGGGGTCCCAAACCACCAGGATGAAATTTTGGGGTTCCCAGCCTATTTCTGGGTGGATTTTGGGTGAATTTCGGGCGGATTTTGGGGATCCCGGGAGGATTTTGGGGGTCCCAGACCCATTTTTGGGTGGATTTCGGGGTCTCCAGTCCTTTTTTGGGTCAATTTTGGATAAATTTGGGGTTCCCAGCCCCTTTTTGGGTGAATTTTGGAAATTCCAGGACCCCGGAATGGAATTTTGGGGTTCCCCGCCCATTTTGGGAGAATTTTGGGGTTCCCGAGCCATTCTTGATGAATTTTGGGGTTCCCAGCCCATTTTTGGCTGAATTTCGGGAGGATTTTGGGGCTCCCAGCCCTTTTTGGGGTAAATTTTGGAGGAATTTTGGGGGTCCCAGGCACTTTTGGGGTGAATTTCGGGTGAATTTTGGGGATCCCAGGACCCCTGGATGGAATTTTGGGGTTCCCAGCTCCTTTCTAGCTGAATTTTGGTGAATTTTGGGGTCCCCCGCCCCTTTTTTTGGGCAATTTTGGAGCTCCCAGCCCCTTTTTTTGGCTGAATTTTGTTGAATTTTGGTGAATTTTGGGGGTTCCCAGCCCATTTTTGGGTGAATTTTGGACCCCCCGCCCTTTTTTTGGCTGAATTTTGGTGAATTTTGGGGGTTCCCAGCCCATTTTTGGGTGAATTTTGGTAAATTTTGGGGGTTCCCGCCCCTTTTTTGGCTGAAATTTGGGTGAATTTTGCGGAATTTTGGGGGGGTTCCCGCCCCTCCCCCCATCCCCAGCTGTCCCCGCCCCTCCCCCGCATTCCCCAAATTCCCAAATCCCGGATCCTCCAATGGCAGCGAGCGCGGGGGGAGGGGCGGGGGGAGGGGGAGGGGCCTCAGGCTCCGCCCCCTCCCCCCAAAAAGGGGTCCCGGGGGTCCCGCCCCCCCAAAATCCCCGCGGGAGCCGCAGCGGGGATGGGGAGGGGCTCGGCTGGGTGAGTGGGGGGGGGGCGGAGAATTTGGGGGGGATTTTGGGGGGTCCTGGGGGGATTTTTGGGGGGACTTTGGTAGATTTTCGGGGATTTTGGTGGGGATTTGGGGGGGGATTTTGGGGGGATTTTGGCGGGTCCTGGGGGGATTTTGGGGGTTCTGAGGAGGATTTGAGGGGTCTTGGGGGATTTTGGGGGATTTGGGGGAATTTTGGGGGGTCCTGGGGGATTTTGGGGCAATTTTGGGGGATTTTTGGGGGTTCTGAGGAGGATTTGAGGGGTCTTGGGGAGATTTTGGGGGGATTTTGGGGGAGATTTTTGGGGGATTTTAGGGGGGATTTTGGGGGGTCCCGAGGAGGGATTTGGGAGGAATTTGGGGGGTCCTGTGGGAATTTGGGGCAATTTTGGGGGGTCCTGAAAGAAACTGAGGGAAATTTGGGGAGTCCCGAGGGTTTTGGGGAATTTTGGGGGGTCCCGAGGGGTTTTGGGGGAATTTTGGGGGGTCCTGAGCGAATTTGGGGGAGATTTGGGGGGTCCTAGATGGGTTTGGGGGTCCTGGAAGGATTTTTGGGGAGAATTTGGAGAATTTTGGGGGTCCTGGGAGGAATTTGGGGGGTCCTGAGGAATTTTAGGGGAATTTTGGGGGGTCCTGAAGGTTTTTGGGGAGAATTTGGGGGGTCCTGGAGGGATTTGGAGGGAAAAATTGGGGGAAATTTGGGGGGTTCAGGGGGGGATTTTGGGGGAATTTTATGGAAATTTTGGGGGTTCTGAGGGGGAATTTGGGAGAATTTGGGGAGATTTTGGGGAATCCTGGAAAAATTTGGGGGCGTCGTCGGGGATTTTTGGGGATCCTGGAAAAAATTTGGGGAAATTTTGGGGAATTTTGGAGAATTTTGGGAATTTTGGGGGAATTTTGGAGAATTTTGGGGCATTTTGGGGGCATTTTGGGGGAATTTTGGGGGAATTTTGGGGCATTTTGGGGGAATTTTGGGGGAATTTTGGGGAATTTGGGGGATTTGGGGGGAATTTTGGGAGATTTGGGGGATTTCGGGGAATTTTGGAGAATTGGGGGGATTTTGTGAAATTTTGTGAAATTTTGGGGGAATTTTGGGGAATTTTGGAAAATTTTGGAAAATTTTTGGAAAATTTTGGGAATTTTAAGGGGAATTTTGGGGGTTGAGGTTTTTGGGTTTGACCTTTGACCCCCCCGGACAGGCGGTGCTGGCTGGTGGTCATCGGGGGCAAAGGTCAGAGACACTCAGGGGTCACCCAGGGGTCACTCAGGGGTCAGGGGTCACTCAGAGGTCAGGGGTCACTCAGGGGTCACCCAGGGGTCACTCAGAGGAGTCACTCAGGGGTCACTCAGGGGTCACTCAGGGTCACTCAGGGTCACTCAGGGGTCACTCAGAGGTCAGCAAGAGGGTCACTCAGGGGTCACCCAGGGGTCACTCAGGGTCACTCAGGGGGTCACTCAGGGGTCACTGTTGATCACTCAGGGGTCACTCAGGGGTCACTCAGGGTCACTCAGGGTCACTCAGGGGTCACTCCAGGGGTCACTGTTGATCACTCAGGGTCACTCAGGGGTCACTCAGGGTCACTCAGGGGGTCACTCAGGGGGTCACTCAGGGGGTCACCCAGGGGTCACCCAGGGGTCACTCAGGGGGTCACTCAGGGGGTCACTCAGGGGTCACTCAGAGGTCGGGGTCACTCAAAGGGTCACTCAGGGGTCACTGGCTGTTCCCCCATTGGTCGCTCAGGCTCCCCTGCTCCTGGAGGAACCGGCCAATCAGAGCTGGGCGCTAGTGAGCTGGGGGTCACTCGGGGGTCACTCAGGGGTCACTCAGGGGTCACTCAGGGGTCACTCAGGGTCACTCAGGGGTCAGGGGTCACTCAGGGTCACTCGCTGTTCCCCCATTGGTCGCTCAGGCTCCCCGTTCCTGGAGGAACCGGCCAATCAGAGCTGTGGCTGGGCCTGGCTGAGCCTGCGCTGCCATTGCTGATGGCGTGGCCCTGCAGTGGGGCGTGGGCTGGCTCCTGCTCGGGGCCTCCCACCCTTGACCCGCGCCCTCACCGCCTGGCGGGGACCCCGCCAGAGGTGGGCGGGGCTTAAAGGGAGGGGAGCTTGAAGGGGCAGGGGGGCTTACAGGGGGCGGGGCTTACAGGGGCGGGGGCTTGGGGGTTTGGGGGATTTTGGGGGATTTTTGGGGGGATTTTGGGGCTGATTTCGAGTGATTTTTTGGTAATTTCGGGGTTGATTTTGGAATTATTTTTGGGTTGATTTTTGATGATTTTTGGGATAATTTTGGGTGATTTTGGGGGTTGATTTTTGATTATTTTTGATGATTTTATGGATGATTTTGGGTGATTTTGGGGTTGATTTTTGATGATTTTTGGGATGATTTTGGGTGATTTTGGGGTTGATTTTTGATGATTTTTGGGTTGATTTTTGATGATTTTTGGGATAATTTTGGGTAATTTTGGGGGTTGATTTTTGATGATTTTTTGGGATGATTTTGGATGATTTTTGGGATAATTTTGGGTGATTTTTGAGTTGATTTTTGATGATTTTTGGGTTGATTTTTGATGATTTTTGGGATAATTTTGGGTGATTTTCGGGTTGATTTTTGATGATTTTTAGGATAATTTTGGGTGATTTTGGGGTTGATTTTTGATGATTTTTGGGATGATTTTGGGTGATTTTTGAGATAATTTTGGATTATTTTGGGGTGGATTTTTAATGATTTTTGATGATTTTTGGGTTGATTTTCGATTATTTTTGGGATGATTTGGGGCGATTTTTGGGTTGTTTTTTGGGATAATTTTGAGTGATTTTTGGGATGATTCTGGGTGATTTTTGATGATTTTTGGATGATTTTGGGTGATTTTTGGGCTGATTTTTGATGATTTTTGGGATGATTCTGGGTGATTTTTGGGATAATTTTGGGTGATTTTTGGGTTGATTTTTGATGATTTTTGGGTTGATTTTTGATGATTTTTGGGATGATTCTGGGTGATTTTTGATGATTTTTGAGTTGATTTTTGATGATTTTTCGATGATTTTGGATGATTTTGTGCCAGTTTTTGGGGTGATTTTGGGATGATTTCGGGGCTGTTTCTGGGATAATTTTTGGATGATTTTTGGATGATTTCGGGGTTGTTCTTGGGGTGATTTCGGGGTGATTTTGGGTGATTTTGAGCCAGTTTTTGGGGTTATTTTGGGACTGGTTTTGGGGTGATTATTGGATGATTTCGGGGTGATTTCGGAGTTGATTTTTGGGTGATTTTTGGGTGATTTTTGGGTGATTTCAGGGCTGTTTTTGGGGTGATTTCGGAGTTGATTTCAGGGTTGATTTTTGGATGATTTTTGGATGATTTTTGGATGATTTCGTGGTGATTTCGGGGTTGTTCTTGGGGCGATTTTGGGGTGATTTGGGGGTGTTTTTGTGCCAGTTTTTGGGGTGATTTCGGGGCTGGTTTTGGGGTGATTTTTGGGTGATTTTTGGGTGATTTCGGGCTGTTTCTGGGGTGATTTCGGGTGATTTTTTGCCAGTTTTTGGGTGATATTTGGGTGATTTCGGGGCTGTTTCTGGGGTGATTTTTTGATGATTTTTGGATGATTTTGGGGTGATTTTTGAGCGATTTTTGGATGATTTTTGAGTGATTTTGGGATGACTTTGGGGTGATATTTGGATGATTTCGGGATGTTTTCGGGGCTGTTTCTGGGATGATTTTTGGGTGATTTTGGGGTGATTGTGGGGTGATTTCGGGGCTGTTTTTGGGATGATTTTTGGATGATTTTTCGGATGATTTTCGTGGCTGTTTCTGGGGTGATTTTTGGGTGATTTTGGGGTGATTTCGGGGTGATTTTTGGGGTGATTTTTGGATGATTTTGGGGTGATTATTGGATGATTTCGGGATGTTTTCGGGGCTGTTTCTGGGATGATTTTTGGATGATTTCGGGGTGATTTCGGGGTTGTTCTTGGAGTGATTTCGGGGTGATTTTGGGTGATTTTTTGCCAGTTTTTGGGTGATTTTGGGATGATTTCGGGGCTGTCTCTGGGGTGCTTTCAGGGCTCTTTCTGGGGTGATTTTTTTCGTGATTTTTGGATGATTTTGGGATTATTTCGGGGGTGATTTTGGGATGATTTCAGGGTTGATTTTGGGTGATTTTTGGATGATTTTGGGAGGATTTCGGCTGATTTTGGATGATGATTTTGGGGTTGATTTTGGGTGATTTGGGGTGATTTTAAGTGATTTTTGGATGATTTTGGGATGATTTTGGGATTATTTCGGGGGTGATTTTTGGATGATATTTGGGTGATTTCGGGGTTGATTTTGGGTGATTTTTGGGTGATTTCGGGATGATTTTGGCTGATTTTGGATGATGATTTCGGTGTTGATTTTGGGGTTGATTTTGGGTGATTTTTGGATGATTTTGGGTGATTTTTGGGTGATTTCGGGATGATTTTGGCTGATTTTGGATGATGATTTCGGGGTTGATTTTGGGGTTGATTTTGGGTGATTTTTGGATGATTTTGGGTGATTTTTGGATGATTTTGGGATGATTTCGGCTGATTTTGGATGACGATTTCGGGGTTGATTTTGGGTGATTTTTGGGTGATTTTGGGATGATTTCGGCTGATTTTGGATGACGATTTCGGGGTTGATTTTTGGGTGATTTTTGGATGATTTCGGGATGATTTTGGCTGATTTCGGGATGATTTTGGGATGATTTCGGCTGATTTTGGATGACGATTTTGGGGTTGATTTTTTGGGTGATTTTTGGGTGATTTCGGGATGATTTCGGCTGATTTTGGATGACGATTTCGGGGTTGATTTTAGGGTGATTTTTGGATGATTTCCGGGATGATTTTGGCTGATTTCAGGATGATTTTGGGATGATTCTCGGCTGATTTGGGATGACGATTTGGGATGATTTTGGGTGATTTCGGGATGATTTTGGCTGATTTTGGATGGCGATTCCGGGGTTGATTTTTGGGTGATTTTTGGGTGATTTCGGGATGATTTCGGCTGATTTGGGATGACGATTTTGGGATGATTTTTGGGTGATTTTGGGATGATTTTGGGATGATTTTGGCTGATTTTGGATGACGATTCCGGGGTTGATTTTTGGATGATTTTGGGATGATTTCGGGATGATTTTGGCTGATTTTGGATGATGATTTTTGGATGATTTTTGGGTGATTTGGGGGTGATTTTGGCTGATTTTGGATGATGATTTTTGGATGATTTTTGGATGATTTCGGGATGATTTTGGCTGATTTTGGCTGATTTGGGATGACGATTCCGGGGATGATTTTTGGGTGATTTTTGGGTGATTTTGGCTGATTTTGGATGACGATTTCGGGCCGTTTCTGGGATGATTTCGGGGTTGATTTTGGGATGATTTTGGCTGATTTTGGATGATGATTTTTGGATGATTTTTGGGTGATTTGGGGGTGATTTTGGCTGATTTGGGATGACGATTCCGGGGTTGATTTTTGGGTGATTTGGGGCTGATTTTGGCTGATTTCGGGCTGATTTGGGATGACGATTCGGCCCTTCCGGGCAGCCCCGCCCAGGGAGCAGCACCTCGCGCATCCCGCTGATGGCCCTTCGAGGGCGATAGACGTGTTCCAGTGCCAGGCGAGGGGAGGGCGAGCGACCCAGCGCCGCGACCCGCCCTGCTCAGCGTGCTGGAGTAAACTGGGACGGACTGGGAGGCGACTGGGAGCGACTGGGAGGGACTGGGGAGGCTGGGGTGGAACTGGGAGCGGACTGGGACGGACTGGGAGGGACTGGGAGCGACTGGGAGGGGCTGGGAGGGACTGGGAGGGGCTGGGAGGGACTGGGAGGGGCTGGGAGGGACTGGGAGGCGACTGGGAGAGGCTGGGGTGGAACTGGGAGCGGACTGGGGAGCGGACTAGGATGGACTGGGAGGGACTGGGAGGGACTGGGAGGGACTGGGAGGGATAGGGTGGACTGGGAGGGCTGGGGATGGAACTGGGAGAGGGACTGGGAGCGGGAAAATCGGGAACTGGGATGGACTGGGAGCGACTGGGAGGGACTGGGGAATGGGATGAAGGGGAACTGGGGTTATACTGGGAGGGACTGGGAGGGGCTGGGGAGGGGCAGGTGGAACTGGGAGGAACTGGGGTGGAACTGGGAGGCGGACTGGGATGGACTGGGAGGGACAGGGAGGGGCTGGGATGGACTGGGAACGGGGAAAATGGGAACTGGGATGGACTGGGAGGGACTGGAGGACTGGAAATGGGATGAAGGGGAACTGGGTTATACTGGGAGGGACTGGGAATGAACTGGGAGGGACTGGGAGGGATTGGGAGGTCCCAGAGAAGCTCTGGGGAAATTTTGGGCAATTTTGGTGGATTCGAATCGTTTCCCAGTATAAACCAGTTCCCTCCCAGTACCTCCCAGTCCCTCCCCAGTTCCCTCCCCGGTGACTCCCCAGTTCATCCCAGTCCCCTGCCAGTTTAACCCCCGCCCATCCCCAGTTTAATCCCAGTCCCTCCCAGTCTCTCCCCAGTTCCCTCCCAGTCCTTCCCAGTTCCCCTCCCAGTCCCTCCCAGTCTCTCCCAGTCCCTGCCAGTTTAACCCCGTCCATCAGTTTAATCCCAGTCCATCCCAGTTTAATCCCAGTCTCTCCCAGTTCCCCCAGTCCCTCCCAGTTCCTCAGTTCCCTCTCAGTCCCTCCCAGTTCCCTCCCAGTCCCTCCCAGTTCCCTCTCAGTCCCTCCCAGTCCCTCCCAGTCCCTCCCAGTTCCCTCCCAGTTCCCTCTCAGTCCCTCCCAGTTCCCTCCCAGTCCCTCCCAGTTCCCTCTCAGTCCCCTCCCAGTCCCTCCCAGTCCCTCCCAGTCCCTCCCAGTCCCTCCCAGTTCCCTCTCAGTCCCTCCCAGTTCCCCCCAGTCCCTCCCAGTCCCTCCCAGTCGCTCCCAGTCCCTCCCAGTGACTCCCCAGTCGCTCCCAGTTCCCCCAACACGCCCCAGCTGGAGCTGCTGGAGGGGGCGAGGCGCCCTGCTGGGCAGGGCCGAGGAGTTCAGGTTCGCTGCCGCTCGCTGGGCCTTAGCGCCCGCCCCCACCTGGAGCTTCGCGCCTGGGTGAGGATCCGGGTAGGAATTTGGGGTGGAATTTTAGGAATTTTAGGGAGAATTTTGGGGGACTTTGGAATTTTAGGGGAGATTTGGGGGGATTTTGAGGGAATTTTACAGGGGATTTTGGGG
This sequence comes from Luscinia megarhynchos, assembly GCA_034336665.1. Taxonomy (NCBI): domain Eukaryota; kingdom Metazoa; phylum Chordata; class Aves; order Passeriformes; family Muscicapidae; genus Luscinia; species Luscinia megarhynchos. Next base: position 36,977 of record JAPFBE010000209.1, on the reverse strand, counting down.
GAATTTTGGAGGAATTTTGGGGGAATTTTAGGGAAATTTTGGGGGAAATTTTAGGAGAATTTGGAGAATTTTGGGAATTTGGGGGAATTTTGGGGAATTTGGGGAATTTTGGAAATTTTGGGGAATTTTGGGAAATTTTGGATGGAATTTTGCAGAATTTTAGAATTTTACTAGGGATTTTGGGGAAATTACAGAATTTTGGAGAATTTTCAGGAGTTTGGGGGAATTCTGGGAGAGAATTTTAGTACAGGGAAGTACAGGAATTTTTGAGACAGTTTGGAGGGAATTTTGGAGAGAAATTTTGAAAGGGTGAATTTTGGGAATATTAGGGAATTTGGGGATTTGGGGAATTTTTGGGGAATTTTGAGGGTGAATTTTAGGGAAAATTTGGGGTACTAGGGGGAATTTCAGGAGAGAATTTTGGGGGAATTACTGGGAGAATTTTAGGAGGAAATTTTTGGGAGATTTTGGGAGATTTGGAGGAATGGGGGTACACACAGGGGAGAATTTTGGGGGTGCAGGGGGTACAGGGGAAATGAGGTATGAATTTTGGGGAAATTTTGGTGGGGAATATTGGTGAGATATGAATTTTGGGGGAATTTTGGTGGATTTTGAGGAGATTTTGGAATTTTAGAATTTTGTGGAATTTTTGGGAGATTTTGAAATTTTGAAATTTTAGGGAAAATTTGAGAATTTTAGGAAAATTTAGGGACAATTTTAGGGTAGAATTTTGGGGAATTTTGGGGATTTGGGGAGATTTTTAGAGAATTTTGGGAGAGTACAGAATTTTGGGGTTGATTTTTGGGGAAATTTTGAAATTTTGGGGATTTGGGGGAATTTCTTGGAATTTTAGGGTTGATTTTTAGGGGTGAATTTTGGCAATTTTTGGGTTAATTTTGGGGCAATTTGGGGCTGATTTTGGGGGGCGATTTTGGGGCAATTTTGGATAATTTTGGGGGCTGATTTTGGGGTAATTTTCAGCAGTTTTGGGGCCGATTTTACGATTCATTTTAGATGAATTTTGAAATTTTGGGACTAGATTTTAGGAAATTTGAGGGCAGATTTTGGGATGATTTTGGAGCGATATTTGGCAATTTTAGGTTGATTTTTAGGGGTAATTTGGGGCCGGTTTTGGGGGCAATTTTGGGGGCGATTTTTAGCCGATTTTGGGATTTATTTTTAGGGAGTAATTTGGGGCTGATTTTGGGGTTGATTTTTGGGAGGCTGATTTTGGCCGATTTTAGGGAGTTAGTTTTAGGCTGATTTTGGCGCTTTTGGGAGCTGAAGTTTGGGAGTAATTTTCAGCAGCTTTGGGGTTGATTTTGGGGGTGAATTTTGGCGAATTTTTGGGTTGTTTTTTGTGGTAATTTAGGGGCTGATTTTAGGAGGCGATCTTAGCCGATTTTAGGATTTATTTTTGGGGAGTAATTTGGAGGCCGATTTAGAAAGTTATTAGAGGCCTAGGGGTGATTTTAGATGCGTTTTAGAGGCGATTTTGAGAGCCGTTTTAGAGGGAGCCCGTTTTAGGGGCGTTTAAGTTAATTTTGAGCCGATAGGGGATAATTTTAGCGCGATTTTTAGAAGCGATTTTAGCAATTTTAGGATTTATTTTAGGGAGCCGTTTTAGGGCGATTCTTTTAGGGGTGATTTTAGGGGCGCATTTTTAGGAGGTAATTTAGGGGGCCCGTTTTAGACCCGCGATTTTAGGGAGCCGTTTTGGGAGTAATTTAGGAGCGTTTTTGAGGAGTGATTTTGAGGCCGTTTAGGGCCGTTTTAGAGTAATTCGGCCGATTTTGGATAATTTTTGGATTTATTTCGCGTTTTAGGGGCGTTGAGGAGCCGATTTTTGAAGGCGATTTTAGGCGATTTTGGCAATTTTAGGGATTTATTTTGGGGCCGTTTTGGGGGCCGTTTTTGGGAAATAATTTGGGGGCCGTTTTTGGGGCAGATTTTTGGGGCGATTTTGGCAATTTTGGGATTTATTTTGGGGCCGTTTCGGGGCCGTTTTTGGGGCAATTTCGGCCGATTTTGGGGCGATTTTGGCAATTTTGGGCTCGCAGGGGAGCAGCCCCTGCCCGACGTCTCCAGCCGAGTGTTCGAGGGGTCGCACCCGAAACTGAGCTCGAGCGAGGCCACGGCCAGGTGGGCACCAGTACGGACCAGTATAAACCAGTATGGACCAGTACGGACCAGTACGGACCAGTACGGACCAGTATGGGACAGATACGGACCAGTACGGACCAGTATGGACCAGTATAGACCAGTACAGACCAGTACGGACCAGTATGGACCAGTATAGATCAGTATGGACCAGTACGGACCAGTATTGATCAGCAGGACCAATGCGGACCAGTACCGGACCAGTATGGACCAGTACGGGCCAGTACGGACCAGTATAGACCAGTACAGACCAGTATAGACCAGTATGGATCAGTATAGACCAGTACGGACCAGTACGGACCAGTATGGACCGGTATGGACCAGTACAGACCAGTACTGGCCAGTATAAACCAGTACGGACCAGATACGGACCCAGTACGGACCAGCATGGACCAGTATGGACCAGTACAGACCAGTACTGGCCAGTATAAACCAGTACGGACCAGTACGGACCAGTACGGACCAGCATGGACCAATATGGACCAGTACAGACCAGTACTGGCCAGTATAAACCAGTACGGACCAGTATAAACCAGTACGGACCAGTACGGACCAGTATAAACCATTATGGACCAGTACAGACCAGTTCAATCCCAATTTGGTCCCAGTCTGTCCCAGTTTGATCCCAGTTTCTGCCAGATTGTCCCAGTTTGTGCCAGTTTGCTCCCAATTTGATCCCAGTCCCTCCCAGTCCCCTCCCAGTTCCCTCCCAGTCACTCCCAGTTTGATCCCACTTTGTCCCAGTCTGTCCCAGTTTGGTCCCAGTTTGGTCCCAGTTCCCTCCCAGTCGCTCCCAGTGGGCCCAGTTTGACCCCCAGTCTTTCCCAGTCTGATCCCAGTCTGTCCCAGTTTGGTCCCAGTCTGATCCCAGTCCCTCCCAGTCTATCCCAGTCTGACCCCCAGTCTGTTGCAGTTTGATCCCAGTGGCTCCCCTGTCTGTCCCAGTCCCTCCCAGTCTGTCCCAGTTTGATCCCAGTCCGTCCCAGTCTGACCCAGTCTGACCCAGTCCGTCCCAGTCCCATCCCAGTCCGTCCCAGTCCCTCCCAGTTCCCTCCCAGTCCGTCCCAGTCCGTCCCAGTTTGATCCCAGTCTGTCCCAGTCTGTCCCAGTTTTGATCCCAGTCCGTCCCAGTCCGTCCCAGTCCCTCCCAGTTCCCCTCCCAGTCCGTCCCAGTTTGATCCCAGTCTGTCCCAGTCTGTCCCAGTTTGATCCCAGTCCGTCCCAGTCCCTCCCAGTCCGTCCCCAGTTTGATCCCAGTCTGTCCCAGTCTGTCCCAGTTTGATCCCAGTCCGTCCCAGTCCCTCCCAGGCCGTCCCAGTTCCCTCCCAGTCCATCCCAGTCCGTCCCAGTCTGACTCAGTTCCCTCCCAGTTCCCTCCCAGTCCGTCCCAGTCCGTCCCAGTTTGATCCCAGTCTGTCCCAGTCTGTCCCAGTTTGATCCCAGTCCGTCCCAGTCCCTCCCAGTCCGTCCCAGTTTGATCCCAGTCTGTCCCAGTCTGTCCCAGTTTGATCCCAGTCCGTCCCAGTCCCTCCCAGTCCGTCCCAGTTCCCTCCCAGTCCGTCCCAGTCCGTCCCAGTTTGATCCCAGTCTGTCCCAGTCCGTCCCAGTTTGATCCCAGTCCCTCCCAGTCGGCTCCCAGTCCCTCCCAGTTCCATCCCAGTCTGTCCCAGTTTGATCCCAGTCCGTCCCAGTTCCCTCCCAGTCCGTCCCCAGTTCCCTCCCAGTCGCTCCCAGTCCGTCCCAGTCGCTCCCAGTCGCTCCCCAGTCGCTCCCAGTCCGTCCCAGTCTGACCCAGTCTCCCCCAGGCTGACCCCCGGCCCCGCTTCATCACGGGCTCTCCCTCGTCTGCGCGCCGGCCTCCAACGCGGCGGGGGGCGGCCAGGCAGGGCCAGAGCTGCGGCTGGACATGGCGGGGTGAGTGAGGCATCCCATAATAACCCCCAAAACATCCCCAAAAATATCCCAAAACCCACCCCAAAAAATATCCCCAAAAATATCCCAAAATAATCCAAAAAAATCCCCCCAAAATTATCCCCAAAACCCGCCCCTGAGCTGCGGCTGGACATGGCGGGTGAGTCACTGACATCCCATAATATGCACCAAAAATATCCCCAAAAATATCCCAAAACCCACCCCAAAAATATCCCCAAAATTATCCCCAAAACTGACCCCAAAATAACCTGAAATTATCCCAAAAATATCCCAAAATATCCCCAAAAAATATCCCCAAAAATATCCCAAACTGCCCCCGAGCTGCGGCTGGACATTGCTGGTGAGTCACTGACATCCCATAATAACCCCCAAAATATCCCCAAATATCCCAAAACCCACCCCAAAAATATCCCCAAAAATATCCCAAATATCCCAAATTATCCCCAAAAATATCCCAAAAAAATCCCCCAAAATTATCCCCCAAAACCCCCCCGAGCTGCGGCTGGACATGGCGGGTGAGTCACTGACATCCCATAATATGCACCAAATATATCCCAAAATATCCCAAAATGTCCCAAAATATCCAAAATATCCAAAATATCTGCAAAACTGACCCAAAAATAACCTGAAAATATCCCAAAATATCCCCAAATGTCCCAAAAACAACCCAAAACCCACCCCAAAAATATCCCAAATTATCCCCAAAACTGACCCCAAAATAACCTGAAAATATCCCAAAATATCCCAAATTATCCCCAAAAAATATCCCAAAATATCCCCAAATGTCCCAAAAACAACCCAAAACCCACCCCAAAAACATCCCAAATTATCCCCAAAACTGACCCCAAAATAACCTGAAATTATCCAAAATATCCCAAAATGTCCCAAAATAACCCAAAAATATCCAAAATATCCCAAAATAACCTGAAAAATATCCCAAAATATCCCAAAATGTCCCAAAATATCCCAAAATGTCCCAAAATGTCCAAAATATTCCAAAAAAATCCAGAAATTAATCAGAAATATCCCAAAATTCTCCCCAAAATTTTCCAAAATATTCCCAAATTTTCCTAAAATTTCCTAAATTTTCCTAAACTTTCTCCTAAATTTTCCCAAATTTTTCTCCAAATTCCCCCAAACTTACCCAAGTTTTTCCCAAAAATGTCCCAAAATTTCCCCAAAATTTTCCCAAAATTTCCCCAAATTTTTCCCCAATTTTTTCCCCAAAATTTTCACAAAATTTTCTCAAATTTTCCCAAAATTTTTCTCCAAGTTTCCCCAAAATTTTTCCCAAATTCCCAAAATTTTTCCCAAGTTTTCCCAAATTTTTTCCCCAAACTTTCCAAAATTTTCCTCAAATTTTCCCCGAAATTCTCCCAAACTTCTCCCAAATTTTTGCTCAAAATGTCCCCAAAATTTTCATCAAGAATTTCCCCAAAGATTTTTTCCCAAATTTTCCCAAAATTTTCCCTAAATTTCCCCCAATTTTTCCCAGAATTTTCTCAATTTTCCCCAACTTTCCTAAAATTTTTCCCCAAAATTTCCCAAAGATTCTCCCAAATTTCCCCCAATTTTTTCCCAAATTTCCCCTAATTTTTTTCCCCAAATTTCCCCAAAATTTTTCCCCAAAATTTTTCCCAAAAATTTTTCCCTAAATTTCCTTCAAATTTTTCCCAGAGTTTTCCCCAAAATTTTTTCCCAAAGATTTTCCCCAAAGGGATTTTTCCCCAAGTTGTCAGAAAATCTTCCCCAAGTTTTCCCCAAAGTTTTTCCCAAAATTTCCAAAGATTTTCCTCAAATTTTCCCGGATTCTCCCAAACTTTTCCCAAATTTTTCCCAAAGTTTTCCCCAAAGATTTCCCAAAATTTTCCCAGATTTCCCCAAAGATTTTTCCTAGATTTTCTCAGATTTCCCCAAGATTTGTCCCTAGACTTTCCAAAATTTTCCCCAAATTTTTTCTCCAAATTTCCCAAAATTTGCCCTAATTTTTCCCAATTTTTTTCCCCCAAAGATTTTTTCCAAAATCTCCTGAATGATCCCCCGGGTTCCTCCCAGTTCCTCCCACTTTAATCCCAGTTTAATCCCAGTTCCCTCCCAGTCCCTCCCAGGGCTCCCAGTTTAATCCCAGTCCCTCCCAGTTGAATCCCAGTGCCCCCAGTTTAATCCCAGTGCACCCCAGTTCCACCCGGTCGCTCCCAGTTTAATCCCAGTTCCCTCCCAGTCCGTCCCAGTCTAATCCCAGTCCCCCCAGTCCTCCCAGTCCCTCCCAGTCCAATCCCAGTTCCCTCCCAGTCCCTCCCAGTCCCTCCCAGTTTAATCCCAGTCCCCCCAGTCCCTCCCAGTCCCTCCCAGTTTAATCCCAGTCCCTCCCAGTCCCTCCCAGTTTAATCCCAGTTCCCTCCCAGTCCCTCCCAGTCGCTCCCAGTTTAATCCCAGTCCCTCCCAGTCCCTCCCAGTCCCTCCCAGTTTAATCCCCAGTTCCCTCCCAGTTCCCTCCCAGTCCCTCCCAGTGCTCCCAGTTTAATCCCAGTCCCTCCCAGTTGAATCCCAGTGCCCCCAGTTTAATCCCAGTCCCTCCCAGTCCCTCCCAGTTTAATCCCAGTCCCTCCCAGTCCCTCAGTTTAATCCCAGTTCCCTCCCAGTCCCTCCCAGTGGCTCCCAGTTTAATCCCAGTCCCTCCCAGTCCCTCCCAGTCCCTCAGTTTAATCCCAGTTCCCTCCCAGTTCCCTCCCAGTCCCTCCCAGTGCTCCCAGTTTAATCCCAGTCCCTCCCAGTTGAATCCCAGTGCCCCAGTTTAATCCCAGTCCTCCCAGTCCCTCCCAGTCCCTCCCAGTTTAATCCCAGTCCCTCCCAGTCCCTCCCAGTGCTCCCAGTATCCGGGGGCTGCGCGCTGAGTGCTAGGCGGGAGGAGCTGCAGCTTTAGCTCTCATGAGAGCCAGGGTGGCAGCGGCCCCAGTCTGCACTGGGACAAGGTACTGGGCGGACTGGTTTGTACTGGGAGGGACTGAGACTCGAGCGAGGATGGACCCGAGAGGGACTGGGATCAAACTGAGAGGGACTGGGATTGAGCTGAGGAGGGACTGAGGTGACTAGGGAGGGACTGAAGAGACTAGACTGAGACTGGGATAAACTGGGAGCGACTGAGAGATTGACTGGGGGGACTGAGGATTAACACTGAGTGAGAGAGCTGGGATCGGAGCTAGGAGGGACTGGGAAGGGACATCTGGAGGGACTGGATTACAGAGACAAAACTGGAGCTTGAAGACTAAACTGGGAGGCACAGGAGAAGTGTAAAGCTGGGAGGGAACTGAGTAAACTAAGGAGGGACTGGGAGTGACTGGGAGGGACTGAGGATTGAGCTGAGACTGGGAAGGACTGGAGACTGGAGACCAAGCTAAGGAAGCGACTGGGAGGGACTAGGGAGGGACTGGGATTGAGCTGGGAAGGGACTGAGATTAAACTAAGGAGCGACTGGGAGTGACTGGCGGGGACTGGGGTTAAAATGAGGCTGACTGAGAGGGACTGGGAGGACTGAGATTGAAAGCTGGGGGGACTGAGGGACTAGAGACTAGAGGACTGAGGGAGTTAAACTGGGGAAGCGACTGGGATTAAACTGGGAGGGACTGGGAGGGACTGGGATTAAACTGGGGAGGAAACTGGGATCAGACTGGTGGTTACTGGGATCAAACTGGGAGCACTTGTATCAAACTGGGACAAACTGGGATGGAACAATTGGATCAAACTGGGACAGACTGGGATTGAACTGGGACAGACTGGGATCAACTGGGATCAAACTGGACAAAATGGGATAAACTGGGATCAAAGTGGGACAAACTGGGATGAACTGGGCGTTACTGGGATGGAACAGGGCGTTACTGGGATGAACTGGGCGTTACTGGGATGAACTGGGATGAACTGGGCATTACTGGGATGGAACAGGGCGTTACTGGGATGAACTGGGATGAACTGGGAGCGTTACTGGGATGGAACAGGGCGTTACTGGGATGAACTGGGGCGTTACTGGGATGAACTGGGATGAACTGGGCATTACTGGGATGGAACAGGGCGTTACTGGGATGAACTGGGATGAACTGAGCGTTACTGGGATGAAACTGAAGCGTAACTGGGATGAACTGGGCGTTACTGGGATGGAACTGGGCATAACTGGGATAAACTGGGCGTTACTGGGATGAACTGGGATGAACTGGCGTTACTGGGATGAACTGGGGCGGAACTGGGACAAACTAGAGGCGTTACTGGGGATGGAGACTGGGCGTTACTGGGCATTACTGGGATGGAACTGGGATGGAACTGGGATGAGCTGGCGTTACTGGGATGAACTGGGATGGAACTGGGATGAACTGGGATGAACTGGGCGTTACTGCAGGATGAACTACTGATTGAACTGGGATGAACTGGGATGAACTGGGATGAACTGAAGTTACTGGGATGAACTACTTAGGATGGAACTGGGATGAACTGGGATGAACTGGGATGAACTGAAGTTACTGAGATGAACTGGGATGGAACTAGGCGTTACTGGGATGAACTGGGATGAACTGGGATGGAACTGGGATGAACTGGGATGGAACTGGGATGGAACTGCAGGATGAACTGAAGCCGTTACTGGGATGAACTGGGCGTTACTGGGACAAACTGGGATGAACTAGGCGTTACTGGGATGAACTGGGATGGAACTGGGATGAACTGGGGCGTTACTTGGATGGAACTGGGATGAACTGGGATGGAACTGGAATGGTACTGGGATGAACTGGGCAGTTACTGGGATGAACTGGTAGATTACTGGGGATGAACTGGGATGGAACTGGGTGTTACTGGGGCGTTACTGGGATGGAACTGGGATGGAACTGGAATGGAACTGGGCGTTACTGGAATGGAACTGGGATGAACACTGAGCGTTACTGGGATGGAACTGGGATGAACTGGGATGAACTGGGATGAACTGAAACGTTACTGGTGACACTTGCGTGACCCGCTTAGGGGCAGTGCTTGGCTGCAGTGAGACCAGGCAGCACTAGGATAAACTAGGATAAACTAGGCGTTACTGGGATGAACTCAGGATGGACTGGGATGGACTGGGGATGAACTGGGATGAACTGGGATGAACTAGGCGTTACTGGGATGGAACTGGGATGAACTGGGATGAACTGGAAGGCGTTACTGGGATGGAACTGGGATGGAACTGGGATGGAACTGACGTTACTGGGATGGAACTAGGATGAACTGGGATGAACTAGGTGTTATTAGGGCGTTACTGAGGCGTTACTGGGAGGAACTGGGATGGAACTGGGATGAACTGGGATGAACTGGACATAACTGGGATGAACTAAGGCGTTACTGGGATGGAACTGGGATGAACTATGGGATGGAACTACAGGATGAACTGGGCATAACTGGGATGAACTGGGATTGAACTAGGATGAACTGGGATGAACTAGGATGAACTGAGCGTTACTGGGATGAACTGGGATGGAACTGGGATGAACTGGGATGAACTGGGATGAACTAGAAGTTACTAGAGATGAACTAGGGATGGAACTGGCGTTACTAGGCACGTTACTGGGATGGAACTGGAATGGAACTGGGATGGAACTAGGGCGTTACTGGGCGTTACTGGGATGGAACTGGAATGGAACTGGGATGAACTGAAGTTGCTAGGCGTTACTGAAGTTACTGGTGACCCCTCGTGACCCACTTAAGGGCCAGTCTTGTAGCTGCTGCGACTGAGGCCAGGAGCAAACTGGGATAAACTAGGATGGAACTGGCAGTTACTGGGATGAACTAGGGATGGACTGGGATGGACTGGGATGAACTGGGATGGAACTGCAAAAAGTTACTGGGATGAACTGGCGTTACTGGGATGGAACTGGGATGAACTGGGATAAACTGAAGTTACTGGGGATGAACTGAAGCGTTACTGGGATGGAACTGAGGATGAACTGGGCATTACTGGGGATGGAACAGGGCGTTACTGGGATGAACTAGGATGAACTGAAACTTACTGGGATGAAACTAGTAACTAGGATGAACTGAAGTTACTGGGATGGAACTAGGATGAACTGGGATGAACTGGGTGTTACTGGGATGAACTGGGATGGAACTGCAGGATGAACTACAAGTTACTACAGGATGAACTGGGATGAACTACAAGGATGAACTGAAATTACTGGGATGGAACTGAGGCATAACTGGGATAAACTGAAGTTACTGGGATGAACTGGGATGAACTGGGTGTTACTGGGATGAACTGGGGCGGAACTGGGACAAACTAGGCGTTACTGGGATGGAACTGGAAGGCGTTACTGGGCGTTACTGGGATGAACTGGGATGGAACTACTTGGGATGAACTACGGGATGAACTGGGATAGTGACACAGGATGCACTGGGATGAACTGGGGATTGAACTGGGATGAACTGGGATGAACTGGGATGAGCTGGGCGTTACTAGGGATGAACTGGGATGGAACTGGGATGAACTGGGATGAACTGGGATGAACTGGGCGTTACTGAGATGAACTGGGATGGAGCTGCGCGTTACTGGGATGAACTGGGATGAACTGGGATGGAACTGGGATGAACTAGGATGAACTGGAATGGAACTGGGATGAACTGGGATGGAACTGGGATGAACTGGGGATGGAACTGGGATGGAACTGGGGATAGAACTGGGCGTTACTACGGATGAACTGCGTTACTGGGACAAACTGGGATGAACTAGGCGATTACTGGGATGGAACTGGGATGGAACTGGGATGAACTGGTACTTGGGATGGAACTGGGATGAACTGGGATGGAACTGCAGGAGATGGTACTGGGATGAACTGAGCGCTACTGGGATGAACTGAAGCGTTACTGGGATGATGCGATAGGAACTAGAAGATACTGCAAGTTACTGGGATGGAACTGAGATGGAACTAGGAATGGAACTGAGGTCGCTGGAATGGAACTGGGATGAACTAGGCGTTACTGGGATGGAACTACTGGATGAACTGGGATGAACTGGGATGGAACTGGGATGAACTGGGATGAACTGGAAGTCACTGAGCTGACCCCTTGCGTGACCACTTAGGAGCAGTGTCTTGGCAGCTGCAGTGAGGGCCAGAAAGCGAAACTAAGAGATAAACTGGGATAAACTAGGCTTACTGGGGATGAACTGGGATGGACTACGGATGGACTGGGATGAACTGGGATGAACTGGGATGAACTAGGCGTTACTGGGATGGAACTGGGATGAACTGGGATAGAACAGAAGCATTACTGGAATGGAACTGGGGATACAGACACTAGGATGGAACAGAAAGTTGCACTAGGATGAACTAGGATGAACTGGGATGAACTAAGGTGTTATTAAGAAGCGTTACTAGGCGTTACTGGGAGGAACTGGGGATGGAACACTGGGATGAACTGGGATGAACTGGACATAACTAGGATGAACTGAAGCTACTGGGATGGAACTGGGATGAACTGGGATGGAACACAGGAATGAGGCTGGGCATAACTAGGGATGAACTAAGGATGACACAAGAAGTTTTTTTACTGGGATGAACTGGGATGGGAACTGGGATGAGCTGGGATGAACTGGGATGAACTAGGCGTTACTGAGAGATGAACTAGAGATGGAGCTGAAGCGTTACTGGGATGAACTAGGATGAACTTCGGACTAGGATGAACTGGGATGAACACAGGATGAACTAGGATGAGCAAGTTACTGAGATGAACTGGAAAGGATGGAACTAGGCGTTACTGAAGCGTTACTGGGATGGGAACTGGGAGATGGAACTAGGATGAACTAGGCGTTACTACTGGATGAACTGTAGAAGTGCTACAAGTTACTGCAAGTTACTGGAGCGTTACTGGTGACCCCTTGCAGTGACCCACTTGGGAGCCAGATGCTTGGCTGCGAGCAGCGAGGGCAGAGAACAAGCTTCAGGATAAACTAGGATGGAACACAAGGCGTTACTAAGAGGATGAACTGGCGTTACTGGGGATGGAACTGGGATAAAGCTTCTAGGATAAACTAGACGATTCCCTGGGATGGAACTGGGATGGAACTTTAGAAGCGTTACTAGGATGGAACTGGGATGGAACTAGAGGCGTTACTGGGATGAACTAGAGTACTGAGGATGGAACTAGGATGAACTGGCGTTACTGGGAATGAACTAGGCTGCTACATGGGATGGGCTGGGATGAACTGTAGACGTTACTACAGGATGAACTAGGGACGTTACTGGGAGCCCAAGGAACTAGAAGCGTTACTATAGGATGGAACTAGAAGTGCACAAGAAATTACTGGGATAGACACAAGAACACTGAGGCGTTTGCCAGTGACCCATACAGTGACCCACTTAGGACAGGCTAGCGCTGCCGAGGCGTGGTCCGGAGCTGCCGGGGGCAGAGCCAGCTCACGCCTCGCTCCAGCGCGAGGACGATAGCGCCACCCCTGCAGTGCCATACTCATGTGGCTTGTCACTGCGAGAGGCAGAGACCCAGCGCTCCAGCATCACACTACTGGCGTGACGTGTGAGCATACTAGGAGCGACTAGAGGAGGAGACTGGGAGAGGGACTAGGAGGCGACTAGGAGGAGAGACTGAAGAGAGGACTGGGAATATACTAGGAGAGGAGACTAGAGATGGACTGGGATGGACTGCGACTAGAGGGACTGCAGGATGAACTAGACTGGGATAGACTGGGAGGGACTAGGAGGAGGCGACTAGAAGGGACTAGGATATACTAGGAGGACTAGGAAAGCGACTAGGAGGAGGACTAGGAGGACTAGAGGAGGAGGACTAGGAGAGGGGAACTGGGATGGAACACAGGATGGACTGGGAGGAGCGGGGAGAACTAGGATGGAACTAGAGATGGAACCTAGGAGACTGGGATGGACTAGGAGGAGGGACTGGGATGGACTAGGATATGCTGGGAGGGACTGGGATGGACACAGCCGGACTGGGACTGGATGGGTGATTGGGATATGCTGAGGACTTTATACCGTCTGTTCCCTCCGTGTCGAAGAGCTAGATGCTGGTTTACACTGGTCTGTACTGGTTCATACTGGTCTGTACCAGTCTGTACTGCTCCTTACTGGTTTGTACTGGTGTATACCAGTGTGTACTGGTTTATACTGGTTTATACTGGTTTATACTGGTTTATACTGGTTTGGACCAGTCCATACTGGTTCATACTGCTCTGCACTGCTCCTTACTGGTTTGTACTGGTGTATACCAGTCTGTACTGGTTTATACTGGTTTATACTGGTTTATACTGGTTTGGACCAGTCCATACTGGTTCATACTGGTCTGTACTAAGTCTGTATGCTGCTCTTTACTGGTCTATACTGGTGTATAACAGTCTGTACCAGTTTATGCACTGAGTTTATACTGGTTTAGACAGTCCATACTGGTTCATACTGGTCCAAACTAGTGTGTGCTAGTCCAGACCTTACGGGCCTAATAACTCATCGTGTAGGTCAGTGATAGTCGAGACTGGTTTATACTGGTTTATACTGGTTTATACTGGTTTATACTGGTTTTAGACCAGTCCGTGCACTGAATGCATTACTGGTTTGTACCAGTCTGTACTGCTCCTTGAGTGTTTTATACTGAAGGTCTATACTGGTTTATACTGGTTTATACTTGTTTATACTGGTTTAGACCAGTCCATACTGGATCATACTGGTCCAGACCAATCCATACTGGTTCATACTGGTCCAAACTGGTGTGTGCTGGTCAGACCTGCACGGGCCCTAATAACTCATCGTGTAGGTCAGTATTAATCAGGATTGGTTTATACTGGTTTATACTGGTTTGTACTGGTCTGTACCAGTCTGTACTGGTTCGTACTGGTTTGTACCAGTCTGTACTGCTCCTTAGTGGTTTATACTGGTCTATACTGGTTTATACTGGTTTATACTTGTTTATACTGGTTTAGACCAGTCCATACTGGATCATACTAGTCCAGACCAGTCCATACTGGTTCATACTGGTCCAAACTGGTGTGTGCTGGTCAGACCTTACGGACCCACAATAACTCATCGTGTAGATCAGTATTAATCAGGATTGGTTTATACTGGTTCATTGTGGTTTATACTGGTTTATACTGGTTTATACTGGTTTATACTGGTTTATACTGGTTTAGACCAATCCATACTGGTTCATACTGGTCCAAACTGGTGTGTGCTGGTCAGACCTTACGGGCCCACAATAACTCATCGTGTAGATCAGTATTAATCGTTAGTGGTTTATACTGGTTCATACTGGTTTATGCGGTTTGTACGGTCCCGTGCGGTCCGTACACTGGTCCCGTGCTGGTCCGTACTGGTCTGTACTGAGGTCCAGGCGGCATGGAGCTGGCGCTGCAGGGCTGCGGCCCCGCTGGTGCCGAGGGCCGAGGCTGGCTGAGCTGCACCAGTGCTCAGTAACCCCAGTGCGGCTGCGCTGGTGGTGGCTGGGGGCTGAGCTCACCGGGCCAGCTTGGCGCTCCGGTGAGAGACTGGGCTGAACTGGGGAGGGACACAAGGGAGGGAGCACTGGGAGGGACCTGGAGATAGAAGCTTCAGGAGGGACTTCTGGGATAAGAAACTGGGAGAGGCACTGGGAGGGCACGCGCGACGGCAGCCAGGCGCTTTCTGGTGAGACTGGGCTGAAACTGGGAGGGACTGGGAGGGACTGAGATGGACTGGGAGGGACTGGGATAAACTGGGATAAACTGGGAGGGACTGGGATAAACTGGGAGGGACTGGGAGGGACTGGGATAAACTGGGAGGGAGCTACTTGGGGCCAGCAGCAGGGAGCAGTGCAGTGAGGTTAACTGGGATGAACTGGGAGGGACTGGGACAGTAACTGGGCAAACTGGGCTGGGATTGGCCGGGGACTGGGAGGGAATGGGGAGATGACCCCTGAGTGACCCGTAAATGACCTTGGTGACCCCTGAATGACCCGTGACCTGGGTGAGCATGACCCCTCAGTGACCCTGAGTGACCTTGAGTGACTTTGAGTGACCCCTGAGTGACCCCACTTGACCCCGGATGACCCCTGTGACCCCTGGTGACCCCAGGACCCTGACTGACCATGGTGACCCCTGAGTGACCCCTGGGTGACCCCTCTGACCCCTGGCCGACCCTGAGTGACTCCTGGAGTAACCCTGATTTACCCCATGACCCTTGGTGACCCCCATGACCCCGGAGTGACCCCTGTGACCCCTAGGTGACCCCATGACCTCTGACGTGACCATGGTGACCCCTGGGTGACCCCATGACTGTGAGTGACCCCCAGAGTGACCGCGTGACCCCCGGCTGACCCTGAGTGACCCCTAGGTGAGCCCCCATGACCTGGAGTGACCCCATGACCCCTGAGTGACCCCTAGGTGACCGAGTGACCCCTAGGTGGCCCTGAGTGACCCCGTGACCCTGGGTGACCCCTGAATGACCTTCAATGAATTTTGAGTGACCCGTGGTGGCCCTGGGTGACCCAGGTGACCCGACTGCTGAATGACCCCGAGTGACCCCTGGGCGACCCCTGAGTTACCCCCATGACCTGAGTGGCCATGACCCCTGACTGACCCTGAGTGACCCCACTGACCCTTGGACTGACCCTGAGTGGACCCCTGAGTGACCCCCTGAGTGACCCCAGGACCCCTGAGTTACCTTGAGTGACCCCCTCGTGACCCCGTGTGTCCCTGAATGACCCCTAGAGTGACCCTAGAGTGACCCTGAGTGACCCCTGATTTACCCCGTGACCCCTGACTCGACCCCGTGACCCCTGAGTGACCCCATGACCCCTGACTGACCCTGGAGAGTGACCCCTGAGTGACCCCCAGGACCCCTGAGTGACCCTGAGTAACCCTGAGTGACCCTGAGTGACCCCTGAGTGGCCCTGAGTGACCCCTGAGTGACCCCATGACCCCGACTGACCCTGAGTGACCCCTGAGTGACCCCCAGGACCCTGAGTGACTTTGGAGTGACCCCTGAGTGACCCCATGATCCTTGAGTGACCCCAGGACCCCGGGTGACCCCATGACCCCTGACTGACCCTGAGTGACCCCTGAGTGACCCCGTGACCCCGTGACCCCTGAGTGACCCCATGACCCCTGACTGACCCTAGGTGACCCCTGAGTAACCCCATGACCCTTGAGTGACCCCAGGACCCCTGGAATGACCCCTGAGTGATCCTGAGTGACCCCTGAGTTACTCCATGATCCTGATTGACCTTCGACTGACCCTGACTGACCCCGTGACCCCGTGACCCCAGGACCCCTGAGTGACCCCCATGACCCTGAGTGACCCCTGAGTGACCCTGAGCTGACCCCGTGACCCCTTGTGTGTCCCAGGGGAGGCGGGGGCGCGTCAACGTGGCGGCTTCTTGAGGCCCGAGGTGGAGGATCCTGGCGCCCGCCCTGGTGTGCGGTAGGCCGAGACCCCCCGGGCTGGGCACCCGCTAGCGTGTAACCACCGTCAGCGTCAGCCGCGTGGCCTTGAGCAGGGGGGCACTGGGAGCACTAGGAGAGGACACTGGGAGGGACTGGGAGGGATTGGGATGGACTGGGAGGGACTGGGAGGGACTGGGAGGGATTGGGAGGGACTGGGATGGACTGGGAGGAGGGACGAGGGAGGGACTGGGAGGATTGGGATGGACTGGGAGGGACTGGGAGGGGATTGGGATGGACTGGGAGGGACTGGGAGGGATTGGGGGAGGGATTGGGATAAACTGGGAGGGACTGGGAGGGACTGGGATGGACTGGGAGAGGATTGGGGGGATTGGGATAAACTGGGAGGAGGACTGGGAGGGATTGGGATAAACTGGGAGGGTGCTGGGAGGGACTGGGATGGACTGGGGGGACTGGGAGGGATTGGGATAAACTGGGGAGGGATTGGGATAAACTGGGAGGGGTATTGGGAGGGAGGGAGGGACTGGGAGGGGATTGGGAGGGACTGGGAGGGGATTGGGAGGGACTGGGAGGGGACTGGGATGGACTGGGAGGGTTCTGGGATGGACTGGGAGGGACTGGGATGGACTGGGAGGGATTGGGATAAACTGGGGAGGGGTGCTGGGAGGGACTGGGAGGGACTGGGGGGGATTAGGGAGGAGATTGGGATAAACTGGGAGGGACTGGGATGGACTGGGGAGGGACTGGGAGGGACTGGGATGGACTGGGGAGGGTGCTGGGAGAGGACTGGGATGGACTGGGAGGAGGGACTGGGAGGGACTAGGAGAGGGACTGGGAGGAGTTTTAGGATAAACTGGGAGGGACTGGGATGGACAAAGGGGGCATTGGGGAGGGGACTGGGAGGGACTGGGGGGCACTAGGGGGCACTGGGATGGACTGGGAGGGGTATTGAGGAGGGACTGGGATGGACTGGGAGGGATTGAGAGAGGGATTGGGATAGAGACTGGGAGGGGTGCTGGGAGGGACTGGGATGGACTGGGAGAGGGATTGAGAGGGATTGGGATAAACTGGGAGGGGGTGCTGGGAGGGACTGGGATGGACTGGGAGGGGATTTAAAGGGGATTGGGATAAACTGGGAGGGTGCTGGGATGGACTGGGGGGACTGGGAGGGACTAGGAGGAAACTGGACCCAAGGGACTGGGAGAGGATTGAGGGGACTGGAATGGACTCAAGGAGACTGGGAGGAGCACTGGGACAAACTGGGAGGGAGCTATGGAGGGACTGAGGATCAAACTGGGAGGAGCAGGAGGAATTGTGTGCCTGTCCCTTTAACTGAAGCGTGTTCCCTTTAAATGGGGAGGCGTGTCCCTTTAACTGGGGAGCGTGTCCACTTTAGCAGAGGCGTGTCCCTTTAAATGGGGGGCGTGTCCCTTTAAATAGGGGGCGTGTCCCTTTAACGGGGGCGTGTCCCTTTAAATGGGGGCGTGTCCCTTTAAATGGGGGCGTGTCCCTTTAACGAGGGCGTGTCCCTTTAACTGGGAGGGCGTGTCCTTTAACTGGGGGGCGTGTCCCTTTAACTGTGTCCCTTTAAATGAGGGAGCGTGTCCCTTTAACGGGGCGTGTCCCTTTAACTGGGAAGCGTGTCCCCTTTAAATGGGAGCGTGTCCCTTTAACTGGGGGCGTGTCCCTTTAGCAGGGCGTGTCCCTTTAAATGGGGGGCGTGTCCCTTTAACTGGGAGTGACCCAGCTTTAGCGAGGCGTGTCCATGCACTGATGTCCCGCTAACGGGGGCGTGTCCCTTTAAATGAGGGGCGTGTCCCTTTAACTGAGGGCGTGTCCCTTTAACTGTGGGCGTGTCCCTTTAAAATGTGGGCGTGTCCCGCTAACGGGGCGTGTCCCGCTCCGGCCCCTGCCCCCAGACCCGCCCCAGGCGCTCTGGGTCGAGGCCCCGCCCCCCAACGCCACCTTCCGGGTGGGGGAGGGGCTGCGGCTGCTGTGCCACGCCCGGGGGGGGCACCCGCTCTAAGCTCACCTGGACCAAGGTGAGCGCCCCCAAAAGCTCCCAAAGTGCCCCCAAAATGTCCCCAAAATATCCCCAAAATGTTCCCAGAATTGTCCCCAAAATATCCCAAAGTTCTCCCCAAAGTGTCCCCAAAATGTTCCCAAAAAATCCCCAAAATGTTCCCAGAATTGTCCTTAAAAAGGCCCAAAAATATCCCCAAAATTTTCCCAAAAACTCCCAAAATTATCCCCAAAGTTTCCCCAAAATGTCCAAAAAACGTCCCCGAAATATTCACAAAACGTTCCCAAAAAATCCCAAAATTATCCCAAATTTCTCCTTAAAATGTGCAAGAAACGTTCCCAAAATATTCACACAATGTTCCCAAAAATACCAAATATATCCCCAAAATGTCCCCAGAATTTTCCCCAAAAAATCCCAAAATTCTCCCCAAAGTGCCCCCAAAATATTCCCAAAAAATCCCAAAAATATCCCCAAAGTGTCCACAAAATGTCCCAAAAAATCCCTAAAATTTCCCCAAAATTTTCCCAAAATATCCTAAAATTCTCCCCAAAGTGTCCCCAAAATGTCCCAAAAAAATCCCCAAAATGTTCCCAGAATTGTCCCCAAAACGTCCCAAAATTCTCCTCAAAATTTTCCCAAAAAATCCCAAAATTCTCCCCAAAGTTTCCCCAAAATGTTCAAAAAACGTCCCCAAAATATTCACAAAATGTTCCCAAAAAATCCCAAAATTATCCCAAATTTCTCCTTAAAATGTGCAAGAAACGTTCCCAAAATATTCACACAATGTTCCCAGAAATCCCAAATATATCCCCAAAATGTTCTGAATTTTCCCCAAAAAGATCCCAAAGATTCTCCCCAAAGTGCTAAAGATATTCCCAAAAATCCCAAAAATATCCCCAAAGTGTCCACAAAATGCCAAAAAGGTCCCCAAAATGTCCCCAGTCCCAAAGATTCTCCCCAAAAGGCTGATCCTCAAGAATGTCACAGAAATGTTCCCCTAAAAGTACAAAAGGTACCATCAGGAATGTCCCCAAAGATGTCCCAAAAGATCCTAAAGGTTTCAAGGTTGCCCCAAAAGGCCTGAGTTCTCACAGGGATGTCCCCAAAGATGTCCCCAAGGGATTTCCCCAGAGATGTTCCCAGAGTTGTCCCCAAGACGTCCCAAAGGTTCTCATCAGGAGTTCTCCCCAAAGGCTCCGAGACTCTCCCCAGGGTTTCCCCAGGAATGTCAAGGTCCCAGAATGTTCTAAAGTGTTGTAGGAACCCAAGGTGTCTAGAGTGTCTAAAGATGTCCAGGCGATCCTAAAGATTTCCCAAAGATGTTCCCAGAAATGTCGAAAATGTTCCCACAAGTTCCCCAAAGATGTCCCAAAATTCTCCCCAAAGTTAGCCTCAGGGATACTCCCAAAAGATCCCAGATTCTACCCCTAGAATGTCAAAAAGTCGTCTAGAAATGTCTAAAAGTCAGTTCTCTAGAAATGTCCCAAAATGTTCCCCAAAGATCCCAAAAGAATGTCCCAAAAGATCCCAAAAGGTCTCTAGGAATGTCCAAAAGCAGCAAGAATGGTCACAAAGATGTCCCAAAAAATCCCCAAAGATGTTCCCAGAGTTTTTGCCCAAAATCAAAGTTCTCTAGGGGATGTCTCAAAAGATGGTTCAAAAGTGGCCCCCAAAGGTTGTGCCCAAGATGCCCCAAAGGAGTTCGAGATTTTTCGCGGGATTCTCGAGAAACCCCAAAAGCTGGCTAGGTGTCAGTGTAAACCAGTATAGACCAGTACTAGATCCCTCGGTTCCATCCCAGTCCAGTCCATCCCAGTCCATCCCAGTCCCTCCCAGTCCTCTCCAGTCCCTCCCAGTCTCTCCAAATCCCTCCCAGTCCTTCCCAGTCCCTCCCCATCTCTCCCAGTCCCTCTGAATTTAATCCCAGTTCCCTCCCAGTCCCTCCCAGTTCCCTCCCAGTCCCTCCCAGTCCATCCCAGTCCCTCCCAGTTCCTCCCAGTTCCCTCCCAGTCTCTCCCAGTCCATCCCAGTCCTCTCCCAGTCCCTCCCAGTCCCTCCCAGTCCCTCCCAGTCCTCTCCCAGTCCCTCCCAGTCCCTCCCAGTCACTCTCCCAGTCTTTCCCAGTCCCTCCCAGTTTAATCCCAGTCGCTCCCAGTGTAAACCAGTTCAGCTCAAGCCCCGCCCCTCCCAGGACGGGCGCCCCCTGCCGGACGCGCCCCCGCAGAAAGCCGCTCGGGTCACGTGACCTCGCGCGCGCTGCCGCTGGTAGCCCACGCCCAGCGACAACAGCGCCCCCCTACCGGTGCGAGGCGGGGCCCGGCCGCCAGAAGCGCCACCCGAGCGTGGCTGAGCCCGATCTCGGCTGCGGGAGTGCTGTGTGAGCGGGGACTGGGGGCACTGAGAGCGACTAGGAAGCCACTGGGAGGGACTAGGAAGACTGTATGACTGAGGGAGAGACTAGGGAGGCGACTAGGGAGGCAGAGAGGAGACAGGGATGGACTGAGGATAAACTGAGGAGAGACTGGGAGGACTGAGATGGACTGGGATGGTTTGAGAGGGACTGGGAGGGACTGGAGATGGACTGGGAGGGGATTGGGAGGGACTGGGATAGACTGGGAGGGACTGAGGGAGAGACTGAGGAGGCGACTGGGAGGGATTGGGAGGACTGGGAGACAGACTGGAGATGGGACTGGGACAAACTGGGGAGAGACTGGGAGGGACTGGGATGGGCTGGGAGGGACTGGGAGGGACTGGGAGGGACTGGGATGGATTGAGAGGGACTGGGGAGAGACTGGGAGGGACTGGGATGGATTGGGAGAGACTGGGAGGGACTGGGGAGAGACTGGGAGGCGACTGGGAGGCGACTGGGAGGGGACTGGGAGGGGATTGGGATAAACTGGGGGAGAGACTGGGAGGCGACTGGGATGGACTGGGGAGAGACTGGGAGAGACTGGGAGGGACTGGGATGGACTGGGATAAACTGGGGAGAGACTGGGAGCGACTGGGAGGGACCACAGGGGTGGACTGGGGAGGGACTGGGATAGACTGGGATGGACTGGGAGGGACTGGGGCCCAGGGACTGGGAGGGATTGGGAGGGAATGAGATGGGCTGGGAGGGACTGGGATGGGACTGGAGGGAACTGGGAGAGACTGGGATGGACTGGGATGAGACTGGGAGGAACTGGGATGGACTGGGATAAACTGGGGAGAGACTGGGAGGGAATGGGATTAAACTGGGAGGGACTGGGATGAGGGACTGGGAGAGACTGGGATGGGACTGGGATAAACTAGGGAGAGACTGGGTTGGGCTGGGAGGGACTGGGAGGGGATTGGGAGGGACTGGGATTAGAAGCTGGGAGAAACTGGGAGGGACTGGGATTAGACTGAGAGGGACTGGGGATTAGAAACTGGGAGAGACTGGATGGGACTGGGAGGGACTGAGAGGAGAGTGGGAGAGACTGGGAGGGACTGGGATTAAACTGGGAGGCAGAGTGGGATGGACTGGGAGAGGATTGGGAGGGAACTGGGAGGGACTGGGAGGGGACTGGGATGGACTGAGAGGGACTGGGATTAAACTGGGAGGGGACTGGGAGAGACTGGGAGAAACGGGAGAGATTACTGGTTTATACTGGGAGGCACTGGGAGGACGCTGCTGCCTTGGGGGCGTGGCCGCGGGTGGGCGTGGCCACTCAGCCCCTCCCAGTCCATCCCAGTAACTCCCAGTCCATCCCAGTAACTCCCAGTCCATCCCAGTAACTCCGAGTCCCATCCCAGTCCATCCCAGTCCCATCCCAGTAACTCTCCAGTAACTCCCAGTCCCACCCCAATCCATCCCAGTCCATCCCGAGTGACTCCCAGTCCATCCCAGTCCCATCTCAGATCCATCCCAGTACTCAGTCCCCAGTCCCATCCCAGTCCATCCTGAGTCCCACTCAAAGTCCATCCCAGTAACTCCCAGTCCCATCCCAGTCCTCCCAGTCCCATCCAGTCTCTCTCAGTCCATCCCAGTAACTCCCAGTCCATCCCAGGTCCCATCGATCAGAGTCCATCCCCAGTGACTCCCAGTCCATCCCAGTGGCTCCCAGTCCATCCCCTAGTCCCATCCCAGTCCATCCTCAGTCCCATCCCAGTCCATCCCAGTAACTCCCAGTCTCCCAGTTCCAGCCCAGTCCGTGTCCATCAGCTGTCCCCATGGGAGGCAGCCCACTGCACTGACCCTGACGTGCCTAGCGGGCCCTCCACCCGGAACCGGAACTGACGTGGCTGCGCCCGGCCACGCCCGTGAGACACCAGTGACACCAGTAACACACCAGTAACACACCAGTAACACACCAGTAACACACCAGTGACACCAGTAACACACCAGTGACACACCAGTAACACCAGTAACACACGAGTGACACACCAGTGACACCAGTAACACACCAGTGACACACCAGTAACACACCAGTAACACCAGTAACACACCAGTAACGCATCAGTAGCACCAGTAATACCAGTAACACACCAGTAACAAACCAGTGACACACCAGTGACAGCCCAGTAACCTCCCAGTCTCCCCCAGTCCTCTCCCAGTCCATCCCAGTGCCTCCCAATCCCCTCCCAGTCCCCTCCCAGTATAAACCAGTAACCCCAAATCCTCACCCAATCCTATCCCAGTCCCTCCCAGTTCCCTCCCAGTTTGTCCCAGTCTCCCCCAGTCGCTCCCAGTCCATCCCAGTCCGTCCCAGTGCCTCCCAATCCCATCCCAGTCCGTCCCAGTCCCTCCCAATCCCATCCCAGTCCCTCCCAGTCCATCCCAGTCCCTCCCAGTTCCTCCCAGTCCTCATCCCAGTCCTCATCCCAGTCCTCATCCCAGTCCATCCCAGTTCCCCCAGTCCCTCCCCAGTTCCCCAGTCCCTCCCAGTCCCTCCCAGTCCCTCCCAGCCCCTCCCAATCCCGTCCCAGTCCCTCCCGCAGTCCATCCCGGTTCTCCCAGTTCCTCCCAGTCCATCCCAATCCCCCCCAATCCCGTCCCAGCCCATCCCAATCCCCTCCCCAGTGCCCCCCAGTGGCTCCCAGTATAACCAGTGCTGTGTCCGCAGGGAGCGCGGGCTGCCCCTCCCCCCCAGCCCCGCCCCGCACGGGGTCACGGCGGGGTCACGGCTGCTCCTGCAGGGGGCGCTGTCGCTGCACGAGCTGTCAATCACCTGCCGCGCCTGGAGCGCCGCGCTGGGCGTGGCCGTGAGCGCCGCGCGCACCCTGCGCATGCGCCGTGAGTCACGGGATATACTGGGTTATACTGGGTTATACTGGGAGGGGATTGGGAGGGATTGGGTTATACTGGGTTATACTGGGTTATACTGGGTTATACTGGGAGGGACTGGAGCGCCGCGCTGGGCGTGGCCGTGAGCGCCGCGCGCACCCTGCGCATGCGCCGTGAGTCACGGGTTATACTGGGTTATACTGGGTTATACTGGGTTATAATGGGTTATACTGGGTTATACTGGGTTATACTGGGAGGGACTGGGCTATACTGGGTTATACTGGGTTATACTGGGAGGGACTGGGTTATACTGGGTTATACTGGGTTATACTGGGTTATACTGGGTTATACTGGGAGGGACTGGGTTATACTGGGTTATACTGGGTTATACTGGGTTATACTGGGTTATACTGGGAGGGACTGGAGCGCCGCGCTGGGCGTGGCCGTGGCGCCCTAGCAGCACCCTGCGCTTATCTTGCCCGTGAGTCCGCAGGTTATACTGGGTTATACTGGGTTATACTGGGTTATACTGGGAGGGACTGGAGGCGCCGCGCTGAGGCGTGGCCGTGGCTGCCAGCGCGCACCCTGCGCATGCGCCGTAAGTCATGGGATATACTGGGTTATACTGGGTTATACTGGGTTATACTGGGAGGGACTGGAGCGCCGCGCTGGAGCGTGGCATGTGGCCCTTGTAGCGCACCCTGCATCGCTGCCGTGAAGTCAATGGGATATACTGGGTTATACTGGGGTTTATACTGGGTTATACTGGGTTATACTGGGAGGGACTGGAGGCGCCGCGCTGGGGCGTGGCCGTGGCGCTGCAGCGCACCCTGCGCGCATCGCCTGCGTGAGTCCGCGGGATATACTGGAGTTATACTGGGTTATACTGGGAGGGACTGGGTTATACTGGGAGGGACTGGGTTATACTGGGTTATACTGTGGGCACTGGGTTGTACTGGGTTATACTGGGTTATACTGGGAGGGGATTGGGTTATACTGGGTTATACTGGGTTATACTCAGGGGTTATACTGGGGGGACTGGGTTATACGGGTTATACTGGGTTATACTGGGGACTGGGTTATACTGGGTTATACTGGGTTATACTGGGGGACTGGGTTATACTGGGTTATACTGGGTTACACTGGGTTATACTGGGAGGGATTGAGGGTTATACTGGGGTTATACTGGGTTATACTGTGGGGACTGGGTTATACTGGGGGGACTGGGTTATACTAGGTTATACTGGGTTATACTGGGAGGGACTGGGTTATACTGGATTATACTGGGCTATACTGGGTTATACTGGGGTTATACTGGGGTTATACTGGGTTATACTGTGGGCACTGGGTTATACTGGGTTATACTGGGTTATACTGGGTTATACTGTGGGCACTGGGTTATACTGGGTTATACTGGGGAGTGGATTGGGTTATACTGGGTTATACTGCGTTATACTGGGTTATACTGGGTTATACTGGGTTATACTGGGAGGGACTGGAGGCCGCGCCGCGGTGCGTGGCCGTGGCGCCCTTAGCGCACCCTCGCATGCGCCGTGAGTCCGCAGGGTTATACTGGGTTATACTGGGTTATACTGGGAGGGATTGGGAGGGAGTTGGGGTTATACTGGGTTATACTGGGTTGTACTGGGGAGGGGACTTGAGCGCCGCTGGGCTGTGGCGTGGCGCTATGGCAGCACCCTGCGCATCTTGCCGTGAGTCAATGGGATATACTGGGTTATACTGGGTTATACTGGGTTATACTGGGGGGACTGGGCTATACTGGGTTATACTGGGTTATACTGGGAGGGACTGGGTTATACTGGGGCTATACTGGGTTATACTGGGTTATACTGGGGTTATACTGGGTTATACTGGGCTATACTGGGTTATACTGGGAGGGGACTGGGCCTTGGCTGAGGGCGTGGCCCGTGGCGCCAGCAGCGCACCCTGCGCATCGCCGTGGAGTCAATGGGATATACTGGGTTATACTGGGTTATACTGGGTTATAATGGGTTATACTGGGTTATACTGGGTTATACTGGGTTATACTGGGAGGGACTGGAGGCGCCCGGCGCTGGGCGTGGCAGTGGCCTTGTAGCGCACTCTGCGCTATCGCCATGAGTCAATGGGATATATGGGATATACACTGGGAGGCACTGGGTTATACTGGGTTATACTGGGTTATACTGGTAGGGAATGGGATGGACTGGGAGGGATTGGGAGGGACTGGGATGGACGGGGATGGACTGGGATGGAACTGGGATGGACTGGGAGGGATTGGGAGGGATTGGGTTATACTGGGAGGGTACTGGGAATGTCTGGGAGGGACTGGGAGGGAGTTGGGAGGGATTGGGTTATACTGGGTTATACTGGGTTATACTAGGGTTATACTGGGTTATACTGGGAGGGACTGGAGGGCACGCGCGCACCCTGCATCATCTGCCCGTGGAGTCCACAGGTTATACTGGGTTATACTGGGTTATACTGTGGGCACTGGGTTATACTGGGTTATACTGGGTTATACTGGGTTTTACTGGGTTATACTGGGTTATACTGGGTTATACTGGGTTTTACTGGGTTATACTGGGTTATACTGTGGGCACTGGGTTATAGTGGAGTTGTACTGGGAGAGACTGGGTTATACTGGGGGGCACTGGGTTATACTGGGTTATACTGGGGGACT
Organism: Luscinia megarhynchos; assembly: GCA_034336665.1. Lineage (NCBI taxonomy): Eukaryota > Metazoa > Chordata > Aves > Passeriformes > Muscicapidae > Luscinia > Luscinia megarhynchos. Next base: position 10,531 of record JAPFBE010000209.1, on the reverse strand, counting down.
GGGTTATACTATGGGTTATACTGGGATGGACTGGGTTATACTGGGTTATACTGGGGGGACTGGGTTATACTGGGTTATACTGGGTTATACTGGGAGGGACTGGGTTATACTGGGGGCACTGGGTTATACTGGGTTATACTGGGTTATACTGGGTTATACTGGGAGGGACTGGGTTATACTGGGGGCACTGGGTTATACTGGGCTATACTGGGTTATACTGGGTTATACTGGGTTATACTCGGGTTATACTGGGAGGGACTGGGTTATACTGGGTTATACTGGGTTATACTGGGTTATACTGGGAGGGACTGGGTTATACTGGGTTATACTGGGTTATACTGGGATGGACTGGGTTATACTGGGTTATACTGGGGGGGACTGGGTTATACTGGGTTATACTGGGTTATACTGGGTTATACTGGGGAGGGACTGGGTTATACTGGGGGCACTGGGTTATACTGGGTTATACTGGGTTATACTGGGTTATACTGGGGAGGGACTGGGTTATACTGGGTTATAATGGGTTATACTGGGTTATACTGGGAGGAACTGGGTTATACTGGGGGCACTGGGTTATACTGGGCTATACTGGGTTATACTGGGTTGTACTGGGAGGGACTGGAGTTATACTGGGGGCACTGGGTTATACTGGGTTATACTAGGGTTATACTGGGTTATACTGGGAGGGACTGGGTTATACTGGGGGGCACTGGGTTATACTGGGTTATACTGGGTTATACTGGGTTATACTGGGAGGGACTGGGTTATACTGGGGGCACTGGGTTATACTGGGCTATACTGGGTTATACTAGGTTGTACTGGGAGGGACTGGGTTATACTGGGGCACTGGGTTATACTAGGTTATACTGGGTTATACTGGGTTATACTGGGAGGGACTGGGTTATACTGGGTTATACTGGGTTATACTGGGTTATACTAGGGAGGGACTGGGTTATACTGGGGTTATACTGGGTTATACTAGGGTTATACTGGGTTATACTGGGAGGGGACTGGGTTATACTGGCTTATACTAGGAGGGACTGGGTTATACTGGGCTATACTGGGTTATACTGGGTTATACTGGGGGACTGTGTTATACTGGGTTATACTAGGTTATACTAGGGTTGTACTGGGTTATAGTGGGGGGGACTGGGTTATACTGGGTTATACTGGGTTATACTGGGAGGAGATTGGGGAAACTGGGAGAGACTGGGAGAGGGATCGGGGTTATACTGGGAGGGACTGGTTTATACTGGGTTATACTGAGAGGGGATTGGAGGGAACTGGGAGGGGTAAAAAGAGGATTTGAGGTTAATGGTTTATACTGGGATGGACTGGGACGGGATTGGGATGGACTGGGACGGGATTGGGGTATACTGGGTTATACTGGCTTAGACTGGGAGGGACTGGGATGGAATGGGAAGGGTAAAAAGGTAAATCGAGGTTACTGGTTTATACTGGGAGGGGACTGTTTTATACTGGGTTATACTGGGATGGACTGGGAGGGGGCTGGGGTTACTGGTTTATACTGGGAGGGGATTGGGGTATGCTGGTTTATACTGGTTTGGAGTCAGCGGAGTTGGGATTGAACTGGTCTGTACTAGTGTGTACTGGTCCATACTGGTTTTTACTGGTTTATACTGGTTCATACTGGTTTATACCGGTTTACACTGGTTTATACTGGTTTATACTGCTTAATACTGGTTCATACTGGTTTATACCAGTTCACACTGATTTATATTGGTTTATACTGGTTTATAGCAGTTTGTACTGGTTCATACGGGTTTATACTGGTCCATACTGGTCCATACCAGTTCACACTGGTTTGTACTGGTCCATACTGGTTCACACTGGCTTATACTGGTTTGTACTGGTCTGTACATTGAGTGCAGACAGCCCGTGCTCAGTGCCCCCCTCCCCGTGCTGGTTCCGGAAGTTCTGAGGCTGTGCTGGGGCTCTCGATGGTTTATACTGGTTTATACTGGTTTTATACTGGTTTATACGGTCCATACTAGTTTATACTGGCCCATACCGGTTCACACTGGTTTATACTGGTTTGTACTGGTTCATACTGGTGCAGACGCCCCGTGCTGACCCCCAGCCCCTCCCCCGTGCTGGTTCAGGAAGTTCTGAGGGCTGTTTTGGGGCTCTCGGTGGTTTATACTGGTTTATACTGGTCCATACTGGTTTTATACTGGTCCATACCGGCTCACACTGGTTTATACTGGTTTTCGTACTGGTTCATACTGGTGCAGACGCCCCGTGCTGACCCCAGCCCCTCCCGATGCTGGTTCAGGAAGGTTCGAGGCGTGCTACGGCTCTCGGTGGTTTATACCGGTTTATACTGGTTTATACTGGTCCATACTGGTTTATACTGGCCCATACTGGTTCACACTGGTTTATACTGGTTCATACTGGTCTGTACTGGTGCAGGCAGCCCGATGCTGACCCCAGCCCCTCCCCGTGCTGGTTCGGGAAGGTTCGAGGCCGTTCTGGGAGCTCTCGGTTGGCGCCCATCCCAAGAGCTGCACCTGGGAAGCGTCTCGCGGCACCGAGATCAGCCCGGTACTGGGAACTGGGGGCACAGGACTGGGAGGCACTGGGAGGGAATGGGAGGGACTGGGACAAACTAGGAGGGACTAGGATATACACAGGGAAGGGACTGGGAGGACTGGGAGGACTGGGAGGGAACTGGGAGGGAATGGGAGGGACTGGGAGGGGGGATTGGGAGGGACTGGGGAGGGGCATGGGAGGGGACTGGGGAGGGACTGGGATGGACTAGGATGGACTGGGATGGAACTGAGGAGGGACTGGGATGGAACTGGGACAAACTGGGAGAGGACTGGGAGGGAACTGGGAGAGGACTAGGGAGGCTGGGACAAAGCTGGGAGAGGAAGGACTGGGAGGGACTAGGACGAGACTGGGAGGGATTGGGAGGGACTGGGAGGGATTAGGCGTGATTTGTGGTTTACTGGTTTTATGCTAGGAGAGGGGAACTAAGATGGACCGAGGAGGGGTTGGGAGATTACTGGTTTTATACTGGGAGGAGGGATTGGGGGGAACAGAGAGGGATTAAAGGGTTACCTGGTTTTATATACTGGGAGGGATTTGGGGGAACAGGGAGGGATTTGGGGTTACTGAGCTTTTATACTGGGAGGGACTGGGATAGACTTCGGAGAGAGAGTTGGGGGGAGCTAGGGAGGGATTAGAGGTTACTGAGCATGTACTGGCTTACTTGGGAGGTTAGGGGGTTAGTGGGAGAGGGAACTACGGAAGGCTCTTGGAGAGTTACTGAGAGATGTACTGGTGGCTTACTGGGATGCACTGGGTATGTTACTGGGATGCACTGGGATGTTACTACAGGGAACCAGTGGGATGTTACCTACAGGATATACTGGGAGCACTGGGAGCCCTGACCTCCCGTTGACGCTCTCTCTCTGACCCGCTCTCTCTCTGACACTTCTCTCTGACGCTTCCCTTTCTTTGGCACACTCTGGCCGCCCATCTGGCCCCACCTTTTTCTGGCCCGCCCCTTCTCTGATCCCGCCGCTCTCTGGCCCGCTCTCAGACTCCCCCTCTCTGGCACCCCTCTGATTCCGCCCATCTGCACGTGCCCACGCTCTCTGGCCCCGCCTCTCTGGCGCCTCTCTAGCCCGCCCTCTCTGGCCCCGCCCCTGGCCTCGCCCCCAGCGGGCTCCCCGCGGTTCCGCCTACTCGCCAGAGCGCTCTGCTCATCGCCAACGTCACGCGCGCCGACAGCGCCCTACCGGGCGCGGTGCCGCAACAGCGCCGAGGCGTGGCCAGCGCTGACGTCGCGCTGCTGGTTGCGGGGTCGGGACCCCATCGACCCCGAATGAACCCCAGTTAGCAGGAATTGTGCACTAATTAACCCAAGTGCTTTGGGCAGAATTGGCGCCAAAGTGGCAGGAATTGGCCCTAATTGAAGCCCAAATTAACCCGGAAATAGCAGGTAGCTTCTAGTGCCCAGATTAACCCTGGAATTGGCAGAATTGGCTAAAATTAACGAAATTAACCCAGGGTAACCCAGAATTGGCAGGGTGGCCCTAAGTCAGCCAGAATTAAACCTGGGGTCAACCTGAGGTGAAACAGATTAACCTGGAGTGGGGTCCTAGTAAGCGAGATTAACCTGGAATTAACCTGGGAGTTAGCTCCAAATTAATGGCAGGTGTGGGCCCCAGCGCGCGCTAAATTGAAACCCAAATTGGCAGGTGGTCCTAGTGCAAAATTGGCGGAGTTAACCAGTTAGTCCCAAATTGGCGGAATTGGCCCCTAATTGGCCCAAATTGGCGGAATGGTCCCTAATTAGCAAATTAGCAGGAATTAACCCCAAATTAGCGGAAATAGCCTGGGTGTAGCCTCCTAGTAGCGAGATCAGCCTGGAGTGGCCTGGTAGTCCCAAATTAACCTGGAGTGGTCTGTAACCTCGAATTAACCTCGGAATTAGCTAGAATTAACCCGGAATTAGCCAGGTAACCTGGCTCAAATTAACCCCAAATTAACCCGGAATTATGCCCATGAGTACAAAATTGGCACCAAATGGAGCCAAAGTAACCCCAGAATTAACTCCAGGTTACCCCAAAGGTAAAGCTCCCAAATTAACCTCAGAATTGGCGGAGTTAGCACCAAAGTAACCCGTAGATTGATGCCTGAATTAACCCGAGGAATTAACCAAAATTAATCCGAAAATGATCCAGGGGTGGCCCCTAATTGGCGAGGTTAGCATAAAGTAGCTCCGGAATTGACCAAAATTGGCAGAGTTAGCTAGGAATTAACCAAATTAACCCTAGGGTTACTTACAAATTAAGCGTAGTAACCCCAAATTAATCCAAAGTGCTTGTAGAATTAAACCCCAAAATTAATCCCAAATTTAATATCAAATTACCGTAAAGGGTTCACAGTTCCAAAAATCGAAATTTTCAAAATTCTTACCCCAAGTAGCGCAATGAAGTCCAAAATTAGCGAGGAATGGCCTCAAATTAATTCTAGTGAATCAGATTATCCCAAAATTAAATCAATTATCAAAATTCACCTGAGAATTAAACCCCAAATTAACCCAAATTAATCCAGAAATTTAACCCAAAATTGAAGCCCAAATTAACTCAAGGCAAGGTCATCCAAATTACCAAATTAGTTCCTAATTAATCAGATTAACAAAAATTAACCCAAAATTAAACCCCCAAAAAACCCAAAAACCACCAACAAAAAACAAATTAACTCAAAATTCACCCCAAAATTAAACCCAAATTAACCCAAATTAGTTCCCTAATTAATCCGAATTGAACCCAAATTAAGCCCCAATTAACTCAAAATTAAATAAAACTAGGCCAAAATTAATTCCTAATTAGTCAAAATTAACCAAATTAAATACAACCAAACACCAAAAAAACCCCAAAACAAAACCCACAACAACCAAAACAAACCCAAAACAAAACCACAAACCCCAACCACAAAACAAAAACCAAACAAAACACCCAAAAAACCCAAACCAAAAACACAACCAAACACAAAACAAGATTAAACCCAAATTAACTCAAAGGATTCACTCATACCAAATTAAACCAAAACACAACAAACCACCAAAAAACCAAAAACCCAAAACACCAAAATTAAACCCCCAAATTGATTCCTAATTAATCCCAAATTAACCAAAATAAGCCAAAAAACCAATTAACCAAAATTCACCTAAAATAAAACCCCAAATAACCAAATTAATTCCCTAGTGGTCAAGGAAATTAACCCAAAAGTTAACTCCAAACCACAAAAACCCCCAAAAACCCAAACAATTAACAAGAATTAAACCCCAATTAACTCAAGTTTCACCCAAATTAAAACAGGTCTTAAAAATTCAATTAATCCAGAAATTAACCCAAAGTTAGGATTCCCTAAATCCTGGGGACCCCAAAATTCTTCCCCCAATTTCAAACAAATCGTCCAAGTCCCAAAGCCCCAGGACCCCAAATTCCCCAAATCCCCAAATTCGTCCCAAAATTCCCACAGGGACCCCAAATGCTCCTTCCTTTCGGGACCCCCAAAATTCCCCAAATCCTCCAAAACCCCCAAAGACCCCAAATCCCCAGGTGACCCCCAAATTTCCCAAAATCCCCAAATCCTCCCAAGGGACCCAAATCCCCTGACCCCCAAATCATGAGACCCCAAATCTCCCAAATCCCTAGGGAACCCCCAAACCTCCTAGGGACCCCAAACCCAGGACCCCAAAATCCCCATAATTTCTTGGGACCCCCAAATCCCAAATCCCCAATCTTCCAGAGACCCCCAAATTCCTTCTAGGCCCCAAGTCTCCTGGGAACCCCAAATCCTCCTAAAATCCCCCAAATCCTCAGGGGACACCCCAAATCCCCTGACCCCAGAATCCCCAGGGGGCGCTAAATCTCCCCAAATCCCTGGAACCAAATCCTCCCTAGGGACCCCAAATCCCCAGTCCCCAAATCCTCGGGACCCCCAAAAGTCCCCAGATTCCACCCAAATCCCCTCAGGACCCCCAAATCCTCCCAGGACCCCAGATCCCCCAAATCCCAAATCCCCACAATCCCCCAAATCTTCCTGGACTAAGTCCTCTCTAGGGTTCAAATCCCCCAAATCCCCAAATCCCCCCAAATCCTCTAGGGACCCCCAAATTCTCCCCAAAATTCCCCAAATCTTCCGGGACCCCCAAATCCACCCTGAATTTTCCCAAATCTTGGGACCCCAGAATCCTCCGGGACCTCCCCAAATCCCCAGGACCCCAAATCCCAAGTCCCCTAAATCTTCCAGGACCCCCAAATTTCCTTCTAGGCCCCAAATCCTCGGAACCCCAAAATCGCCCTGACCCCAAATCCCAAAGAATACCCCAAATCTTCCAGGGCTCCCAAATCCTCCTAGGGACCCCAAATCCCCGAATCAAATCCTCCTAGGGACCCCCAAAAATTCGAAATCCTCCTGGGACTAAGTCCCCCAGAGTCAAATTCCCAGACTACAAGAATCCCCAGTCTTTCCGGGGACCCCAAAATTCCCTTCTAGGCCCCCAAAATCCCCTCGGGAGACCCCCAAAAGTCGCCCTGACCCCCAAGTCCCCAGTGCCCCAGCGTCGTCTCCCAGACCCGGTGAGGGTGGTGGCCGAGGGGAGCTGAGCACTGCTAAAGTGCGAAGACCAGAGGCTCCCCAGGGAGGCGTGGGCTGAGCTGGCTGGTGAGGGTTTGGGGGTCCTGAAGACTGGGGGAGACTGAGAGGGTCCTAGAGGATTTGGGGGATTTTGAAGTCCTGAGAGGATTTTGGGGGGTCCCTGGAAGGTTTTGAGTGCGTCCTGAGGGGGATTTTGGGGACTGGTTGAAATTTGGGAGAGTCTGAGAGGTTTGGGGAGACCTAGGGTCCCTCAGAGGAAAGGATTTGGGGGGATTTTCAGAGAAGGTCCTGGAAGGTTGAGGACTGGAGATGAAATTTGAAGAATTTTGGGGATCAAAGAGTTTGGTTGAGACTGGGGGCCTGGATTTGGGGGGAATTTTGAAGGGTCCTGAGGACCCCAGGGGGTCCCTAATTTGGGGGACTGGGGAGGGATTTGGGGAGTCCTCTGAAGAGGGAAATTGGTGGTGGGGGTCCTGAAAGTTGGGGGCCTGAGGGGTCTTGGAAGTTTGGGGTCCTGGAAAGAGACTAAGGGGGCGACCTGGAGGGTCCCTGAAAGGATTTGGGAGTCATTGAGAAGTTACACTGGGGGATTTAATTGAGAATTTGGGAAGGTCTGAAGGTTGGGGGAGATTTTAGGGGGTCTGGGAGGGGCCCCCAAGGGGATACCTGGAAAGATCCCTGGAAAGGTTGGGGGATTTGGAGAGTGGTGGGGAATTTTGGAGATCCCGAAGATTGGTTGAGGCAAGGGGCCTGAGAAGAGAAAAGTTTGGGGGGTCCTAAGGAAGGATTTGGAGATTTTAAGAGGGGTCATAGGGGATTTGAGTTGAGAGTGGGGGTCCCTAAAAGACTGAGGGGCTGGGGGTCCTGAAAGAGTTGAGAAGGGTCCTAAAGAGGGATTTGGGGAGAGTGAGGGAGATTCAGAGGGGTACTGAGGGTCCTGGGAAAGTTTTTGGGGTCCCTGAGGAGTTTAAGGAGGGGTCAGAGGATTTTGGGGAGATTTTGAAATTTTTAGAGACTGTTTTTGGGATATTTCCGGTTTATTTCGGGACACTCAGGTGTGTTTTGAATATTTAGGATATTTCAGGTGTATTTTTGATATTTTAGGATATTTTAAGGATATTTCAGATGTATGGGTTTTGAAGGAATATTTCAAGGTGGTTTGACGGATATTTTAGAATATAAGATATTAGGATGGGATATTTTTGGGATATTTTGAGTATTTTAGAATTTCAGGTGTATTTTTGGGAATATTTGGAATATTTCAGGTGTTTTGGGGGATATTTTGGAATATTTTAGGATATTTCAAGGTGTATTTTTGGGAATATTTCGAGGCTCTTCAGGTGTTTTGGGAATATTTTTGGGATGTTTAGAGATATCTCAGGTGTATTTTTGGGAATATTTTCCGGAGAATATCCCAGGTGTATTACTGGGGGATATTTCCACTGGGATATTTCTGGGATATTTTTTGGGATATTTTGGGATATTTTTAGGATATTTCAGGTGTATTTTTGGGAAGAATATTTTTCGATATACAGGTGTTTTTGAGATATTTACTAGAGGGTTATTTTTGCAGCATATTCAAATTGGGATATTGCTTGGGACTGTTTGCTATTTCCAGGTGTATTTTTGGGAAATATTTTTGGGATATTTTCATAGGATGTTTTGTAGATATTTTTGCTGTTTTAGGATATCTCAAGGAATGCATTTTTGGGAATATTTCAAATATTTCCAGCGAGTATTTTCAGGTGAATATTTTAGGAATATTTTTAGAGATATTTCAGGTGCATTTTTTGGGAATATTTTCAAATATTCAGGTGTGTACGACTATTTTTAGGATATATTTCTACTGGGATATTTTTGGGATATTTGTGGGACATTTTAGGATATTTCAAGGTGCATTTTTGGGATATTTTTCGGGATATTTCCAAGGTGTATTTTTGGGGGATATTTTTAGGGTATTTTTAGGATATTTTCGATATATTGGGACTATTTTGGGATATTTCAGGTGTATTTTAGGGAATGTTTTGGGATATTTCAAGGTGTTTTTGTGATATTTTGGGAGTTATTTTTCAGCTATATTCCAGGTGTATTTAGGGACTGTTTTGGGCTATTCAGGTGTATTTTGGGAAATTTTTTTGGGGATATTTCAGATGTTTGTAGATATTTTGGGGCTGTTTTTGGGATATTTCAAGGTGCATTTTGGGATATTTTTCAGTACCTCCAGGTGTATTTTAGGGAATATTTTTGGGATATTTTGGATATTTCAAGGTGCATGTTTTTGAGATGGTACCAAATATGCGATATTTACAGGTGATATTTTGGGATATTTTCAGGTGTATTTTTGGGATATTTTGAAGCATTTTTGGGATATTTCAGGTGTGTATTTTGGGAATATTTTTTGAATATTCCAGGTGTTATTACAGGGGATATTTTAAGGATATTTTTAGGATGTTTTTGGGATATATTACTTGGGATATTTTTGGGATATTTCAAGGTGTATTTTTAGGAATATTTTTGGGATATTTCCAAGAGTGTTTGTGATATTTTGTTGGCCTACATATTCCAGGTGTATTTTCGGACGATTTTGGGCTATTTCCAGGTGTATTTTGGAATATTTTTGGGATATTTCAGGTGTTTGTGGGAATATTTTGCTGTTTTGGATATTCCGTGTATTTTCCGGGACGCTCCAGGTGGATTTTTCGGATATTTCAGGTGCACTTTAGGGAATATTTTCAGGATATTTCTAGGTGTGATACATGGGGGATATTTTTGGGATATTTTAGGATATTTTCAGGTGATATTTTGGAGACATTTTTAGGATATTTCAAGGTGTATTTTTGCATGAGTATTCAGGTGTATTTTGGGGATATTTTCAGGATATTTTAGGATATGGGATATGTGGGATATTTTTTGGGATGTCTCAAGGTGTTTTGGGGATATTTCCCGTTATTTTCAGCACACTCCAGGTGTATTTTTGGGACTATTTTGGGCTATTTCAGGTGTGTTTTGGGAAAGTTTTGGGGAGTATTTCAGATGTTTGTGATATTTTTGCTGTTTTGGGATATTCCGAGTTTATTTCCGGGACACTCCAGGTGGATTTATAGCATGTTTTGGAGATACTTTCAGGTGCATTTTGGGAATATTTTCAAATATTTCAAGTTGTATTTTACAGAATATTTTGGGATAATTTTAGGATATTTCAGGAGACCATTTTTGGGAATATTTTCAAATATTCCAGGTGTATTTTGGGGGATATTTTGGGATATTTTAGGATATTTTGGGACTATTTTGAGACATTTTTTAGGATATTTCAGGTGTATTTTGGGAATATTTTCAAATATTCAGGGTATTTGGGGGATATTTTTTAGGATATTTTTAGGATGTTTTTTGC